>JAHBMJ010003246.1:5000-12092 GCA_018398765.1 Chromera velia | reverse complement strand
GATAAAAAGATGATGGAGCGGACCAATCTGCCAGCCAAAGCAGGGCTACAGTTTTTATTTGGTGGGGAACCAGCTAGCATCAGTCCGCAGTCTCATCCGTGGAGAAGAGTGTCACGCAGCCAGCCTTGCGAGGGCTCAGGGCAAAAACGCGGTAGCTGACTGCATTGTGGAGGCGCAAGGAGCGAGAAGAGCATATGCATGAGTCAGGGGAGGATTCCTTGTCGAAGAAAGAAGGAGGGAAGGAAACAAGGAAGGACGGAAGGAGAGGGAGGGGACCCTGTTCATGAGAAGACTTGCAACAGACGTGCCGTGTGTGCTGCTCTGTCTCCGGGCTCACTGTGTCTGCACGCTCGCGCCGCATGCACCCATCAGACCATCGATCAGACATGCAAAGTGTCGATGTTTCCAACTTGTCCCGTGAATCTTTCCCCTTCAAGAGGCACTCAGAATGCCCGCGCGTTTCTTTCAAGTTGCTTTCCCGTCCCGCTGGTCTTTTCTCTCATGCTGACACTTCTTCCCGTCTGTGCAGGGGAAAGGTCGGATCCTCTTCGAAGGGCATCGCCGGGCAGAAAAGCCAATCGAAGTTAGCATGGGAGAGAGCAGAGCCGTTCAAGTGGTATGGGGTGTTTGAATACAGTGCCTCTTGCTTAATGCTTTGCTCGACTCGATCTTTATGCGTAGTTTTAGAGCCTCAACTTTTATGCGTCGCTGCATCTTTTCTCGATCGCTTTAACCCTGTGCGAAGTCTTTTCCTCATCCACAATGACCTTGATTATCCTTATGGCTGTTGAACATACATGTGATCAGATTGCCAGTCTTTTTCTGTATCGACCTCTACAAAATTGCTAGCTGGATGAATGGCCGTCAGTTGCTGTGATTCTTCAATACTGCCAGTGCTTTCCGATCATTTTTGCAGCACAAAGAGGACCTCCTCCTCCTCCTCCTTCGGCCGTTAGTTGAGCCAGAACGACAAACCAGTTGGCAGCCATTGCGGGAGCTAGGCCTGCAAACACACTGGCAACTTACGGCCGCGGGCCATGCTTGAGGGCACAGAGAAGTAAACCAACAACACTTTGATACATGACTTTGACAGTCTTTGTAATCCATTTTAAGTATCTTTTATGATTTGTCGGTTTGTAGTCATTATAGTTTTCAATTATTTTGGCAAACATATAAATTTTACTTTGAATTAGAATTTGGTTTGACCTCGAGTTAAATCGTTTACTATAAATCCGTAAATTATATTTTTGTCTAGATTTGTGTCAATTAATATCGATCAACTAACTTAAGCTGGCTCTAGGGTTAACCTTCGTAAGCAACTTTTGTTTAGCTTGTGTTGTCTCTTTAGAAAATTTTTCCCGCATGCCCTCTAGTGCCCCGTTCGTCTCTTGTTGGGTCTCTTTAATTATTTCACGGCCTTTATAAACTAAGGTATAGTTCATTTTTAAGTTTTCTTAAGTTTCTTAAAAAATTTATCCTGCAAGTCTAGTTGTAGAAGAGCCTAAGGTGCAACAGGACTGACACTTACTACTGACTTAGTACTAGCTTTGACTCTTTTTTTCTCTGGCTCCGTCCAAAGCTTCATTGATGTTTGTGAAACATCCACTTTCTATTTTATATTAATTTGTGGTATATGCTATGGCCATTGCTGGGTGATATACTAATTGCATAGAGCCCTGTTTTCATACATATAGCTTTGAATTGAGTAGTAACACAAATTACGCCTTCAACGTTTTTTTACCGTTAAGAAAAAAGATTTCCCCCTATTATTATTTTTTTTTCTTTTTGGTTTTTTTTTTTCTTTTTTAGCCGACGACGCGACACCTATAGCCCTAGCTATAGCCTAGCTATTTCAACTTTACAGCGTGAATCATAAACTCAAAAAGTATAAATTAAAAAAAAAGAATTATTATTAGAGCTTTCAAGATTTTTTCCCAATTTTTATCACTGTGCATCGTCTAGCTGTACTAACTAAGCTGTCACAACGTTTTTAAATTGCACATCTAGTTTCCAGTGCATATGTGTATGATATAGACAATAATATTGTCTAAAATATTGTTATTATAATTGGTAGTGTTTGTAACTAACCTAGGCACCCTTATTGTTATTATAATTGGTAGTGTTTGCAACTAACCTAGGCACCCTGTTTCTGTGATTTCATTTTTGCAAAACTCCTCCCCCTGAGCGAGAGCCCAAGCAGGCACAGGCCAAGCTCTGCCACCATGAGACCCGTTTGTCTTCCCATCGCGTGTCCCACCGTCTCCTCGCGCAGCCCTAGTTTCTCGAGGACCTCTTCGCCAGAGAGGAGGGGGGCGGGCAGCTTCAGACGCAGCACTCTGCTTTCACAGACATCAATTTCGGAATAAAAATGAGGGACCGCTTTTTCACTTACGATGACCATCCGACAAGATACACAGAGTCTTGACTCGAGTGGGCAGAATTTTAGGAAAGAAGCAACGAGACGCTACGCACGACACTGTGAAGGACTCACGTATGCATAAGGGAAGAAGCCAAAAGCAGAGAGAAAAAAGATATAGACAAGAACAGACAAGAAGACGCCACTTCGCATGCCTACCCTCTCAGATATCAATCCAAAGTCTACTCCAACCCCCACCGAATTGCATCTCCTGACCACAAAACTTTTAAGACAGACCGGTAATTCTCGTACACAGACAAAAACCAACAAATAGATCCAATGACACTCATTTGGTCTTTTATTCGATCCTCCTGTCTCTGCACACACACACACACACACACACACACACACACCTGTCTCTATCTGCACACACACACACACCTGCCTGCCGGGCCCGGGGCCCGCAGTACCGTCTCCTTTTGTCGAAATGCCGCCCCCCGGAATTCGTTCACGGCCAACGCTCTGAAGGTCCAGTTGACTGTGCTCAGCTCTCGCAGAGGCTTCAGCACTCCTGGGAGTTCCTTCTTCTCCATGAAACCCCCGATCAAAATAAACACAATGAACAACGCGGGACCTGCGTGGAATGCATACATGCATCGATATGATTGATGCACGTACACGCACGTGCATGCATCCACCCATCCACAGTCAGACCCTTCCACGGTGCCCTCAATCCCCCGATCAGAACAAACACAACCAACAGCGCAAGAGATGCACTGCGGCAGTGAATCAACATGGAGGACTCCAATCCAGCCAGCCCAACGCTGGTCGCCCCGGTGTGAATTGAGTGAAGCACATCGATTCCCTCAACCCTGGAGCGACGCGGAGGGAAGACAAAAAAACATTCACTGTGCAAAACGAAAACGAAAATCCAGGCAGGCAGGCAGGCAGACCTGTGGCGAGGGCGATTTCAGTGGACGGGACGAGGGCGGACAGCGTCAGACCGAGTACTGACGACGCCAGACTGTGGAGCACAAGGGAACCAACAAATCTGCATGCATGCAACGAGTGAGTGAGTTCAAAGGAACAACAAAAGAGTGCATGAACAGTTCGCATGAGGGACTAACGATTTCGTTTTGTGTCCAATCCATCCATCTATCCATCCAACCAAAAGAAATAGGTATTCGTTGAGTTTTGCTCGCCCAGATAGCGGCGCACTGATGACTTTCCGGGACGGTCACAAGAAGACGATTCCCTCTGTCGCTGCTCCTCTAACGCCCAGCAGTAGAACCAGGATCAACATTGCAGGTGCACGCGCGCTCTCACAGAGATGTATGGAAAGAGGCAGGGCGGGGGGGGAGAGGGAGGCACGCAGTGGCGGATCCGCACAGTGATCGACACTCCCGAACCCTTTTCCTCTTTTCTCTGCATGTCCCGTCTTCTCTTTTCTTCTCTCTTCTGACTGCACAAACCCACCCACCTCTCCCTCACCCCCTCTTGAGCGTTAAGCCCACAGAGCCCATGGAGAGTGCACCCGAAGACGAAAGGAAACGCAGCGTCGATCGGGGCCTCCACGCAGAGCTTCCCGATCAGGTAAGGCAACACACCGTACAGCCCGGCTCTGCGTTCTCGCTCTACCACAGGCTGCTCCCTGCCAAAAAACGAGAGCGCCTTCACCAGAGCAATCATCCCCATGTTGATCAACGCCTGCATTCATTCGTGCACACGTACAGAACAATCACAGAGAGAGGGCAAAAAAAAAAAACTGAAGTTACAGTAACACGCGCATTGTGCGAAACATTTTGTCAGACAGAGAAACAGACACGGACAGGAGGACACGCAAGCTGGCAGACAGACGGACAGGCAGGCAGGCAGGCAGGCAGGCAGGCAGGCAAGCAGGCAGAGAGACAAACAAACAGACACACACACACACACACACACACACACACAAACAAACAAACAGACAGGGAGACACACAGACAGACAGACAGACAGACAGACAGGCAGACAGACAGGCAGACAGACAGGCAGACAGACAGACAGACAGACAAACAGACAAACAGACAAACAGACAAACAGACAAACAGACAAACAGACAGACTATATCGTCTTTTTTTCACTTCACTTTTTCCGAAACGCTTCGTTTCTTTCGGAGAGACAGGCAGACAGACAGACAGACACACGAACAAGCAGACACAGACAGACAGACAGACAGACAGGCAGACAGACACAGACGGACAGACAGAGCCTTCTTTTCATTCTCTTCTGTTTTCTTCTCTTCTTTTGGCGCGCTCTCAGTGGAAGGGTACCAGAGCTCCAGGCCTTAAGTCGTACCCTGCGGCCCTTCACTGCCCAGTGCAGGGTTGCCCTCTTGCACTTCCATTCTTTCCATCTGGACGAGTTCGTTTCTTTTCATTTCCTTTCGCATAGGGTCTGTCACGACGTAGCGCCGGTAACGAAGTTTGTTTTCAGCTTTCGCCTCTCTCTTCTTCTGGGGTTCCCTTTTTCATGTGAAGGCACAATAAAACCCTCTCTTCTGGTTGGATCTCTTCTTTTGACCGCCCGCCCAGATGGAAAGAATGCGTGTGCGTGTATGTATGAGTGTGTGTGTGTGTGTGTGTGTGTGTGTGTATGTGTGTGTGTGTGAGTGTTGTGTGTGGATGCGTGTGCGTGCGTGCGTGCGTGCGTGTGTGTATGTGTGTGTGTGTGTGTGTGTGTGTGTGTGTGACTGCTCACAGGTATAAGGACCTGCAAGGAAATGCCTCCTTTGAGGAAACGAGGGAAGAAAACAGGCTATTCGAAAATCACCAGGAGGATTTCGTCACACGTCGTTGCCATCTTTTGGCCATAGGTTGAACTCACACCCCTTGTTGACAGACAGACAGACAGACAGACAGACAGACACAAAGACAAGCAGACAGACAAATAGACAGACAAACAGACAGACAGACACAAAGACAAACAGACAGATAAACAGACAGACCTGTACAAGGAGGGTCACTCGTTCCTCGATAGCTGAGGGAGCAATCTCAGACATCCGACCGAACACCTGCGCGCGCATGTACGAGTTTGGATTACCCGTGCTTTACACAAACAGAGAAGCAAAAACGGGGGAAGAGAGGAGAGGTTTAAAGAATTACTTAATGGAAGCGAATCAATGGGAGGAGGGAAAGAGAGGGAAGGAAAAAGGCGCGGGAGAAGACACACAAACGTCCTTGTGAGAGGGGGTGCTGGTGAGAAGGAGGTCTTTGACATTCTCTCAACTCGTCTCAGCTCAACTAAACCATCCATGCGCGAACGTGCCGACAAACCAACCAACCCACGTACAGTTCCGTACAAGACCGCCAGACCCAAAGAGACCAAAAGGCGCAGTCCATTGGCCATGAAGTCCCGGCACGCAGATTTGAAGGACCGCACAGCGAGGAGAACAAACTGACGAAACAAACCCACACCCCGTCTCCGCTGGAATCTTCCTCCCATTCCTCCACGACTACCGCTTTCCTTCCATGCGCCCCCTTTTTGCCGTAATGCATCTGTAGCCCTTTCTGCACCCCTCCCCCCCCCTCTCCTTTCTTTTTTCCTTTCTCTTTCTCTCCATGCTGAGGAAATAGATAAACGCGGAATCTCGCCGGAAGGCCCGAGCACCCAGCCTTCTTTCTCTTTACCCTCCTCTTTCCTTGAGGGAGAAGAAGATGCAAGAACCGGATTCGGATTCCCTCCAGAGACAGGACGCGACTCACTCGAAGAAGAAGGAAGTGCAACTGATGCTTTTCCTTTCCATCTTCCCTCTTCGCCCCTTTCCAGAAGAGAACTCCTTTCCTCTTCGTCCTCATCTCGATTCGATCCCTCCATGCCACCCTCACCTCCCACCCTCTCTTCATGCACCCCCACCCCAGGCAGCCCCCTTCCATCCGCGTCTGCCCCCGCCAAGTCAATCAAAAACTCCAAAGGGTTATACTGCGAAGGACAGGCCAGCCCCAGGTCCTCAAAGAAAGAGAGGGACTCCGAAACGGGACCGCAAAAGAGGGTCCTCCCCTCACTGCATACACACACACAGACAAGAAAAGATATGAATAGGTTCAGGAGTACACATAGGTGTCCATGTGTACAATAGGACGAAAACGTTTGAAATTGCCAGACAGAAGTGAGCTTGACACACCCTCCATGCCCCGTTTGAAGAATTCTAATTGGCCCCCAGACTCGAGGGTCCCCCCCCAGAAGGCATGCAAGGCGCCAGCCACACTCTAGCTTTCTGTATGGAATTCAAATTTAATGTTTTCTCATCAATCACACTGTGCAGGCTACCTCTGCAGCTGATGTGAAAGGACGGGAGAGGAAACCACAATCACGCAGGGAAAGTCAGGCAGGCAGGTTGCCGGCATATTTCCTTCCATGTCCCCTCCGTGGTCTGAGAGAGATTCAACCGGCACCTCATCCTCCGGGGATGTTGGCCTCTCTCTCTCTCTCTCTCTGATGCATGCAGGTGTATGTCGGACATCGTGGAGACGCCGGAGGAGAAGACAGACGGACAGAAAAAAGGAAAGAAAGTGGTCAATTGATCAAGCAAGCGACACAAAGAACAAAGAAAAAGAAAGAAACGAGCCAGTTAATCAATCAAGCAACGAAAAGAAACAAAGAAACAGAGAGAGAATAAAAGATGAAGAAGCAAGCCAGCAAGCAAACAAACAGAAACCAGCTAGCTAGACAGAGAGAGCTCCCCTAGCTCCCTAGCTACC
>JAHBMJ010003245.1:0-10000 GCA_018398765.1 Chromera velia | reverse complement strand
GCCACACAGCAGTCGGAGGGGAGCACCAGAAAAGGGCCTTTCTGAGGGATTTCTGGCGCTGCGCTTTGTCTGACACCTGCGCCAACGGACAGCGCCTAAGCTCTCGAGCTCCTACCACTGATGCGCAACCCCAACAAACTGAAGGACAGTGGGCTCCCCCTCGGGACGGGGTAATTCTGTTCGGCTGGGAAGTGAGGGAGTACGGCCCTCCTACCTACAACCCAACAAGGTGTCCGGCATGCCAACAGAAATTCGCAACGGAACTGGAGGGAGCGATCGTGACAGTGCTGCCGTGCCGACACGCCTACTGCATCAACTGCTTGCTCATTGCGCACGAGAAGTCTTCTGAAGGAGGAAGGTATAGATAGAGTAGTCTCAGTTTGTCGAAAAACTTCTGATGTACCCTGAACATCTGCGACTGGTTTTGAGTAGCCAAGAAAGGAAAGAAGGTACCAAAGGAGATTGAAAAGAAAAACAGAAGAGTGAGAGGAGTTTTCATGAGTAAGTCAAGTCATCTGCAATCCGGCGTTAGTGCATTTCGCCAGAGCTGCATGTCTGTAAATTCAAAAGGGAAAAGAGGAGAGAATTGAGGTCTGGAATCACAGCAGTCCCAGAAATGAGACGGGAAAGAAGGAACCGACATTTTTTAGCTTCTTTGATTTGAACGAATTAAGAGCGTTGCGTCTCATCCCCTCTTTCCACTCAAATAATCCGCCCCTCCCTTTGCTGTCTACCTGCAGGCAAGATGAACTAAGTCTCGCTTGTCCTGACTGTCGAGGGGCCGTGAGCCACAGTTTGGCAAGGCTTTGCCAGTGTTTTTACAACGGTGCTTCCCTCCAGGCCGCACTATGGCTCTTTCGTCTCTCTGCAGAGAGCATGCGGCAGTGGAAGTCTGTTGCAGTGCCAGACGCTGCCTTCAGGGTCTCTCTGTTCCAAGCCGTCAGAGAGAACTTGAATCCGGCAATCCAAAACTGGATCGACCTTGAGTTTCAAAGGGAGCGAGGGTCCAACCCTTCTGTGACAGAATACGAACAGACCGTCAAGCAGCTGAATGAGAGACGAGAGGGGGCACAAAAGATCCTTCAAGATATTATCGTCTCAGACTGGTTTACTAGCCTTAGGAGCGGGAGTCTCAGACTGGTTGAACAGAGTGAGGGGGAAGAAAGTGAATCTGCCCTGACTTTGGACTTCCACGGCCTGGAAGTTCGAGAGGCCCAGCTCCGCTTTGAAGCTTTTGCCTTCCCTGCCCTGCCCGTCTTCCACCGCATTGCGTTCCGGGATGTGACGGGTGAGGGACTCATGCGGCAGGGTGCACGGGTCTCCTTGAGAGGCTGTGCGGATAAAGTGTTCAGAGTGAGCACAGGAGGCCAGGACAGATTCCGAGTGGAGACGGAAGAGGGAGACGGGAGGGTCGTGAGGGTGGTGTGGGATGACAAGAAAGCCTGAAGGCATGCAGGCTTAGGGGCAGAGGGGGCAGCTAGGGGAAGGGGAATGCAGCTGCATGCAGCTGTTCTGAAGAGAGCTTTGTCGACCGGTCTCGTCTTGAAAGTCCCCGCCCTTTTGCCCCCATACACCACAAGCGTGGTGTTCATCGAGGGGCAAGAGGGGGGTGGGCTCTCGCCTTGAGGGGCAAGAGGGGGGTGGGCTCTCGCCTTGAGGGTCGATCGTCTTGTTTCAGCACCCCCGCTTTCGTATGCACAGGGTCGCACCACAAGCGTGGTGTTGGTTGAGGGCGGGTGTGTGTTTTGGGGCTCTTTTTTTGGAAGGGAACGTTCTTGAGCTTTTTAAGCTCGCTGAACCCTCTCTTTTGGTATGCCTCTGTGGTCGGTCGGTCCATCACTCGGCGGCAAATCGTTTTTCCGCATGGAGCTAGGTTTTGGAGGAAGTCATGAATGACCTAGAGGACAGATGCCAGGGGTGCTTTGTTCTGTCCTGTTCCCCCATGACGTCCGGCTGCATGAGGCACAGGCTTCTCTCTCTCTCTCTCTGTGTGTGTGTGTGTGTGTGTGTGTGTGTGTGGGTGGGTGTGTTCCTTCTCCCTGTTTCGGTGTTTTTTTCACGGTTTGAAACGTTAATAATAGACAGCAAAGAAGAGATCTTTGGGATTTGTGTGTCTGTATCTGTTTGCCGTTCTGTCTTTCTGTCGTTGTACTTTTGTCTTCAGTTGTTTCTTCCTTTCTTTCTTTCTTTTCTTTCTTTCTTTGAAAATTCTTTCTTTCTTTCTTTCTTTCTTTCTTTCTTTCTTTTTTTCTTTCTTTCTTTCTTTCTTTGTTTTTGTTTCTTCCTTCCTTCCTTCCTTCCTTTCTTTCTCTCTTTCTTTCTTTCTTCCTTCCTTTCTTTCTATCCGTTTGCCTGTTTTGTACATGAAGCGACGGAAGGAAAAGGCAGAAATGTAGAGTGTCTCCATCTGTCTGGCATCTTTGTCTGGAAATTCAATGAGGACAGAGGGAAAAAATGAAAGAAAGTCTGACAGAAAGAAAAGGACAGTGCCGCATGTCTCTCTATCCCTCCCTCCCTCCCTCGCTCTTTCTCATTCTTTCTCCCTCTCTCTCTCTCTCTCTCCCTCTCTGTCTCTGTGAGTGCCTTTGAGGCGCAACACCTTTGTTTGCCTGTTTTTCCCACCGCTCGTTTTTTTGAACGCGGCAACTCTTTTTTCTGCATGGCCGTGCAGTGGCAAAGACGTACGAGCGAGTGCGTCAGCTGCATGAGGGTCAGCTGTTTCTCTCATTAACCGGGTTCCGTAGCAGAACGCCAAAGCTTTGGAGTGCGGTTGACTGGGCGGGTGGAGTAACCCGGGCCCAATGATTCTGAACCCCTCCGTAGCGGTTCTCTCAGGGGCGACGTGAACGCATGCATGAAGCGGTCCTTTGGAGACTCTCTCTCTCTCTCTCTCTCTCTCTCTCTCTATGTGTGTGTGTGTGTGTGTGTGTGTGTCTTTGTGGATGTTCTATGCCCATTGATCGATCACAATGCATTTTGTCCCCATGTTTTTGCGATTGACCTTGCGCCCGACTCATTTTTTGTTGTTTGGCCAAGGAAAGGCCAAACTAAAGATTAAAAAAATTTCTTCCAGACTAAGTTCCAGTTTTAGACCTCTTGAATCAAGACTCGGAGTATGGCTCTGTATGCATTGAAGAAATGTAACAATTTATACTCTACTTTATACTTTCCGAGGCATTTAAGTCTAAGTTTAATGAATTGAATTGGATTGAGGCGGTATGAGGCGGTTAAACCCGGTGAGCCACCACTTAAGTTCTAACGAACATTGACCAACCACAAAGCATAACATGCAATATTGGTTTGTTGATCTTTTTAATGTTAATCACAAACTGTTGAATGATTTGTACATAACTAGGTATATAACAAATGCCTAGGCCTATCACAGAGAAAAAAAAAATGATTTAAGCATCCGTCCTCACTTAATTTTGTTTTTTAATTTTTTGCCCGACGATGTTAGGTGACAAACAACTGTTGTTTAAGTGTTGCATAAGTATTGTTTTGGTATTGCACAAGTGTTGCTTAGCTGTTGTGCAAAAAAAAAAAAAATAATTTAAGCAAATTCTGGTTTGCTTTTTTTTTGTTTTTTGCTGTGATAGGCGGAGACAAATGCTGGGACAAATGTTAATTGTTTAACAAGAATTCATTAAAATTTGCTTCTAAGTTTATGCTTAGGTTCACGCACTCCATGCAAAAAATAGGAAAACGTAGTAAAATTCTGATTCAAATTCATGTAACTATCATTAAAGCGCATTTTAATTCATTCTAGGATTGATCCAAGTTTGTTTACAAGTTGTATAAGCTTTGTCATATTATCTAACATATTATATATTATAAATTTAGTTAATATGTTATACTAAGTGCTCTAGTATTTGTTTATGTCTATACGTTTAGATGTGATTGATTGATTGATTGATATGTTCCGCCCTAGGGCCTTCCCGCTATGTCTATCTGTCGCCAGAGCTAGCAGGGCGGGGCGTTCCCCAGCGTAAGCTGAAGTATTAGACCACGCCCTTGGGGCCCGCTAGAGTCTGTTGCCCTGGCCGCTGCTGCATGATTGTTCGTTGTTCGAGCCACGGCTCTGGATCCGCGTTGGCTTTCCAGCCTGAAAATCGATCTGAAACGGCATACGATTTGGGATTCCTCGCTCTTCTTGTTTGCTTTATCAATCTTTTTCTGCGGCTCCCTCCTTCCCCATCCTAACGCTCCTTCGGTCGTCTCTAAGTTATCAATTGTCTCCTCATATTCTTTTGTTAGTCTCTCGATCCCCCGCTGCCTTCCGGTGATTCCTGTATGTCTGGCCGCCAGAGCATCTCTCTCTATATGTCCGTACCATCCTGGACACTCCTCAAACACCCTCCGTCTGAATGACGCCCATCCCAAAAACTCATCCACTCCGGCATGACATTCATTCAACAGAAAACAAAAAAGCGTCGAGTTGTCTCTTTTTCCCTCTTCTCTGTTGAGCCCTTCTCTTTCTGTGGCTACCTTTCTGGCTCTTTCTTCCATCTTGCTGTCCCATTTCTCTTCTATCTTTCTGAACATCTCTGCTCTCTCTCTGTCAAAAATAGGATATTCTATCACCAGATAGATTTCATCTTCCACCACCTCGATTCCCAACCACCCTCGACAGAACTGGCACATCCTTTTCTGTAATGGCACCTTCTCTCCCCCCCTTACCAGAATTTTTCCCTGAGTCGCAGCCACAGCCCTGTCTCCCACCCTGCATGCTGCTCTCCTCCTGTGTTCTAATCGCAACGCCACTCTCGTATAGCAAAAAGGGGCTCTCCCTATTCTCTCTCTGTCTATTTTCATTGTCAAGCCAACCTTTCTACCTGCTCTGTCTTCAAACAAAGAAAGGTGGAGATGGTTTCCGTTTGAGACCTTTCTGTGCACATCAGCCATCATCACTCCTGTCAGTTCTGCCTTCTCCTGACTGCTCTTCTCTCTTATGTTTCTTAGATGTAGATTCTGTTGCTGAATTTAATCTGTACTTAGTAGCTAGATACTTAGGATTAGGATTTATGTCCGGAGGATTGGCCTCCCGCCCCAATGCCGAATGTCCGACGTGCAGCTTCCAGGGAAAGCGCCTTGACGCATCAGACCTTCCCGGCCGGCCCGCACAGGTCTAGCCTGTGCCGCAAACGGATGATTGTAGGAGTCTGAGTATTGTAGACTCGGATAGCCGCAGTGATTGGTGTTCCAGGTTCATTGAACAAGTTTTTACTTTGATCAGTATACATAGATTACGGCACGTAAGCACACTCTTCGGAGAGGCATTGAACAGGACAAATGTTGTGCTGATAGGTACGCTACGCCGCATGCATGTAGTACGAGAAAGATACGTCCTTGCAGACAAAGCCGACCAAAGACTAGACCAAAGATCGGGTGGCTTGCACCAATCCTCTCCCTGACATGTCCCACCAAGCGCTGCACTGAGCCAACGAATCCTCAATGCACGAAAAGTACTGGACGCGCATGGAGTGTGTGAAGAGAAAGAGCACCCAACACACCATCTTGACAAACAGACAATTAACGAAAAAACGTCCCGTACGTGGAGTCACGCAAACAAACGAAGAGACAAAGAAACAAACAAACAAAGGACTCCACCGTCGCCACATCGACAAATTCCCCCCCCGGCCTGTCACCAATTGTCATCCTCGATATCCCACCCATCACTCCCCCTCCTAGGACTTCCCTCCCCCCCCCCAAGCCCACCAGGCCCAATCCTAGTTGCACCTAGGCGAGAGGCGGATGGTACGGCAGACCCCGTCTCTCTCTTTGCTGTCCCCAAATCATTTGTTCGCCCTCGCCCTCCTGCAGAGATAGAGACAGACGGCCTCTCTTCATCACTCACCTCCCCGTCATCATCCAAATGATCCCCCCCATCGTCACTCTCTGTCCCCGGCACTGTTGCACCCGAATCCCGGGTGTTCCCTGCCGACCCCGCTCTCCCTGAATTCCCCCCCGCTCCTAGAGGCCTGTACGGCAACTTTGATATTCCCTGTCTGTCTCTGCCCTTCCGCCCATCCGCACTCTCTCCTGTCATCTTCCCTACCACCATCTCCATCTCACCCTCCGTCCTCCCCGCGCCGGTGGGGTCTGCTAGCACTGCGCTGACCCTCTCTCTAAAGCAACAACAGTAGACCGTCACAACGAATCCTGAGATGACAAGAATCGACAGCACAGACGCGTACTTGTGGAAGAAACTGATCTCTGTCTCTACAGGCTCGGAAGGGGAAGGATCGATTCGGACTGATGAAGGAGAAGAATGAGAAGAACCGCCTGACTTCACGGGAGCGCCAAATGCGGGGACGCTACTGGCGGCATCGACTTTTTCTCTCCCGCCCATGCCCCCACTGACAGAGGGGTCCGAAGCGTAGGAAGGAACCGCAGCGGGGCGCGGGCTTTCTGTGTAAGTCTTCACCGCGGGGGTGGGGGAGGGTGCCAGGAATCCATCGGGATCTGTTTCTCCGAGGGGGGGGGAAGGGGAGGGGGATGCTGGGAGAAAGGGGGAGCCTTCCTCAGGTGAGTCGGAGGAGGGGAGACTGGCGGACGGAGACGGACTGGCGGGCTCTGGGAAGGATTCTTCTGGCTCTGGCTCATTGACGAGGTCGGGGGGCGTGGAGGGAAACGAGAGGGAATCCCCTCCTCCTCCCCCCATCGCACCGGCAGCAGCCGCACCCCCGGCTCCAATAAGGGGCGCAATGACCGCAGCGGTTTCGTTCTTTTTTGGTTGTGCTTCTGATTCTGATTCTGACCCCATGCTCATCTCTGTGCCTACAGACTGGGGAGGTCCTTCGTTCTCCTCTTCCTTCTTTGTTTCCTCTTCTTCCTGCACAGCCCCGACTTCCTCTGAAGAGACGGGTGGTGTTTGTTTTTCCTCCTCTGTCAAGGGCTCTGGTGCCACAACAGTCGAATTGGCTGTCGGGCTTTTGAGTGTCGTCTGATTCGACACCCCGCCTCCTGCCGTCTCCTCTGCAGTGGCTGGCGCTGGCTCTGCCTCTTCCTCTGGAGATTCTGTAGGACCCGAAACTGATGACGTATCTGAGGCAGAGGCCGATGCCTCGGGTGGGGTCTCCTCTCCTTCAGATACAGGAGAAGAAGGAGAAGGAGAAGGAGAAGACGACACCTGGTCGTCCTGTCCTCCCTCCAGAGCCACGGTCCCAGGTTCCGTCTGCGTCTCAGTGTCCACAGCAGAGCCCCCCTCCTCAGGAACAACCACCCCCGTGCCGTTCAATGTCTTTCCCTGCTCTAGAGCAGGTGAACTCAATTCTCCGTCTGCAACCGAAGCGGACCCACTCTCTTTGGGCCCTGCGTCCGTCTGATTTGCAACTACATCCCCGAGCACGGAGACCTGCGTGCTATTCTGTTTCTCTGCGAAAGGGGACTCTAATTGGGGTCTCTCTGATTCAGTCTCAACCTTCAGTGTGTCGTTTGTGGCAGGAGAGACGATAGCCGTCTCGTTTCCGTCTCCACCAACTTCCTTCTCCGTCACTTCAGGAGGGGAAGATGGCAGTTCTATGCCGTCAGGTAACTCGGCTTCCCCAATTCCGGACTCTCTTGCGGCATTTTCTACAGCGGCTTCAGCCGCATGCACAGTGTCCTTCACTTCTTGAGGAGCATCCTCCACAAATTCCTCCACTTTCTCCTTCCCCCTGTTCACCAGGCTCTTGAAGTCAGGCAGTCGGCGAACTGCCAAATGATCCGATGCCAAGTAGTCGCTTGCTTGCACTGCCTGCATGCTGGCATGCAGCGCTGCCAAGGCGAAGGGAAAAAGAAATCTCATGAATCTAGAAGGAAGCAAAAGAAAAGGAAAGCAACTGAGTGCCCTGCTTGCTCGTGCAGGAAAGCCTTTGGAAAGACAGAATGGGTCTCTATCAATCAGCAATTCTAAAGCGCGTGCTCACAGTGAAAGTTGTCTTAAACGTGCCAACCACAAGAGCAGCTAACAGAAAGCACGAGGGACATTCGATAGGAGACGGCCAAAGTTCCAGACTGAATCTGCCGGAAAGCTTCAGGCGAGGTTTTGTGAAATGGAAGATCGTCAGACCGCCAGAAGAAGAAGACCTTGCGCTTTCCCTCGGTCAACTGGCCACTTAAAGAAAGAACATCTTGCCATACATGTGCAATCCCCAACGAGACCTCCTCGCAGATACATGCTTCCAGCATTTTCCGTGCAGCCTCAAAACAGCTTCGAAGTGCTATGCATCCACGAACTTCGAAGTCTGAAAGCACTTTCTTTAAATAATATTAAATTTTTTTTTTTCGCGGCTGAGCCATGCTGAGCCGCGCGGAGCAGGGTGCACGAAGGCGCGCGGAGTGCAATGCTGCATGGCCGCGTGACGGCGCCGTGGAAATCCCTCCGTCCACATGCACGTACCGCGCGCGCCCATCGCGCGCCCTTCCTGCATGTTGCATGCATGCATGCACTTTAATTTTCGAGCGACGTCCATCATATTGCAGAGAGACACTATAAAGAGAGATCATATTGCATATATATGTATGTCCGCGAATCGGTATTAAAGTCATGCAAGCGAGCCAGTGACGAATTGCATGGCAGTGCTAAACCTCTATATACCACACTCGCAGCGTAGAAGCACCAAACCTTAACTTCTTGTTCACACGTACTCCAGTCAGAGGGCTTCAGACCGTAGAATACCCAAACTCTTTATCCTGTCGACGCACAATTAAGATGAGGTTCATCATCGCACTTTGTGCCCTTCTTGTCGCACAAGTCGCATCCAAAGACCAGCTCTGTTATTACTCACAAACAGGATGCGCTGGAACTGAAACGTGCGCAAATGAGGTGGAAAATTGCGTCAGCGCTTCGGGCATCAGTGTCGAATACGACTACGACTACGACACCGGCAAAATCGAACAATCGACTTACACAGCGGCCAATTGCGAAGGCTCGGCAACAACGGTTCAGTACGCCTACACCAAAACCAATGCTACGACACTGCGTTCTTCTCGACAGATAGCCTGAGCTGGAAGGTCACCGCCTCCTCCTGGGCGTGGAAAGCGGGGGCTCCTTGGGCGTTGGTCTCTGCTTTGCTGTTGTATGTATCTTCAAAGTAATCGATGCATGCTGCAAGGAAGCCAAAATGGACTGCGGCTGTGCTGGAGTCCTGTGAGGTCTTCGTTCCATTCTACCGCTCTGGGATGCGGTCTTGTCGTGGGTTTCTTGCGTCGCCTTTCGTACATGCTGCATCCATGTGCGAGGGAGGCTCCTAGAATTCATGAAGGTCAGACGTTTACGGGAAGCAAGACTGTCCCTATCTTCGGGTGCACAATGGGGCACAGAGGAAAGAGCCACAGTGCGAGGCGGGACACTAGATTGCGGAGGGAGCCAAGGAAACAAAAGAGGGGAGACTCGATCAGTGCATGCCAACAGTGGACGGGGCAGGGAATTAAGGGAAGAGAAACGACGTGAGCTATTGGCTTGTGGTACAGTACAGTCCGACTTACTCGAGTAAATTTGATTTCAACAAGCCACCATGCCGTCACATTGATGCCAAAAAGGTGCAATACTGCAAGCAGAAGAAGTCAGAGGGCCCCAGTGGCGTGGCTGAGATACGTTGTGTATGTTGAGGTCTTTGCAGTACAATTTGCTTTCTCTGTCGATCAGATGCACGAGATCGAAGGTGCCCGAATTCTTCTCTGGATCACCCATTTGCTCGCCTCGCCTCTTTTGTATTGAATGATCACTTCGTCATTCGCATGAACGGCAGAGCTAGAGAAAAAACTATGGACTGTCAGGGTAGGCACTCCTCGCAATATCGGTTAGCACACGCGCTGATGCCTTGACGGCGGAGTCCACGCATGTAGTCGCCTATAACGGTCTATCCTGCCAAAAGCATCTCAGTAAATCAAAGACAATACGCTCACCAAGTTACATGGTGTGTGTGTGTGTGTGTGTGTGTGTGTGTGTGTGTGTTCGTGCATGTCTCAATTTCTAGCTCTCTGTCTGTCTGTCTGTCAGTCTCTCTCTCTCTCTCTC
>JAHBMJ010003244.1:0-12135 GCA_018398765.1 Chromera velia | reverse complement strand
AAGATGTACAGAGAGAGGGGTCCTGCCCTTCTCTGTCTGCAAAGAATGAAGATGTACAGAGAGATGGGTTCCTGCCCTTCTCTGTCTGCAAAGAAGAAAGATGTACAGAGAGAGGGGTCCTGCCCTTCTCTGTCTGCAAAGAAGAAAGATGTACAGAGAGAGGGGTCTCTGCCCTAAGGCTTCTCTGTCTGCAAAGAAGAAGATGTACAGAGAGATGGGTCCCTGCCCTTCTCTCTCTGCAAAGAAGAAAGATGTAAAGAGAGAGGGTCCTGCCCTTCTCTGTCTACAAAGAAGAAAGGTGTACAGAGAGAGGGTCCTGCCCTTTTCTGTCTGCAAAGAAGAAAGATGTACAGAGAGATGGGTCTCTACCCTTCTCTGTCTGTAAAGAAGAAAGATGTACAGAGAGAGGGGTCCTGCCCTTCTCTGTCTGCAAAGAATGAAGATGTACAGAGAGATGGGTTCCTGCCCTTCTTTGTCTGCAAAGAAGAAAGATGTACAGAGAGAGGGTTCTGCCCTTCTCTGTCTGCAAAGAAGAAATATGTACAGAGAGAGGGGTCTCTGCCCTAAGGCTTCTCTGTCTACAAAGAAGAAGATGTACTGAGAGATGGGTCCCTGCCCTTCTCTCTCTGCAAAGAAGAAAGATGTACAGAGAGAGGGTCCTGCCCTTCTCTGTCTACAAAGAAGAAAGGTGTACAGAGAGAGGGTCCTGCCCTTTTCTGTCTGCAAAGAAGAAAGATGTACAGAGAGAGGGGTCCTGCCCTTCTCTGTCTGCAAAGAAGAAGATGTACAGAGAGATGGGTCTCTGCCCTTCTCTGTCTACAAGGAAGAAAGATGTACAGGGAGAGGGTCCTGCCCTTCTCTGTCTGCAAAGAAGAAAGATGTACAGAGAGAGGGGTCTCTGGCCTGCTCTGTCTGCAAAGAAGAAAGATGTACAGAGAGAGGGGTCCTGCCCTTCTCTGTCTGTACAGAATGTAAAGATGCACTGAGAGAGGGGTCTCTTCCCTTCTCTGTCTGCAAAAAATGAAGATGTACAGAGAGAGTGGTCTCCTCCCTTCTTTGTCTGCAAAGAAGAAGATGTACAGAGAGAGGGGTCTCTGCCCTTCTCTGTCTGCGAAGAATGAAAAGATGCACAGAGAGAGGGGTCTTTGGCCTTCGATCTCTGTCTGCAAGGAATGAAGATGTACAGAGAGAGTGGTCTCTTCCCTTCTCTGTCTACAAAGAAGAAAGATGTACAGAGAGATGGGTCCCTGCCCTTCTCTGTCTGCACAGAAGAAGGATGTACAGAGAGAGGGGTCCTGCCCTTCTCTGTCTGCAAAGAAGAAAGATGTACAGAGAGAGGGTCCTGCCCTTCTCTGTCTGCGAAGAAGAAAGATATACAGAGAGAGGGTCTTGCCGTTCTCTGTCTGCAAAGAAGAAAGATGTACAGAGAGAGGGGTCTCTGCCGCTTCTCTGTCTGCAAAGAATGAAGATGTACAGAGAGAGGCCCCCTGGGGTCTCTGCCCTTCTCTGTCTGCGAAGCATGAAAAGATGCACTGAGAGAAGAATCTCTGCCCTGCTCTGTCTGCAAAGAGTGAAGACGCACAGAGAGAGGGATCTTTGTCGTTCTCTGCCTGTTGAGAATGGAAAGATGTACAGAGAGAGAGGTTTCTTCCCTTCTCTGTCTGCCAAGATGAAGGGAGGAATGCAAAACTGCGGCTGGATTAGTTCACGCGGACGGTTAACACATTTTTAGGGGGGGAAATGTCACCTCACCTTGCCTTTTGTGGAGGCCCGTGTACCGAAGCCGCGCTGCCCTTTCATGGACGGGCGGGGAGCGTCTTCCCGGGATCTCCTGACGCTCTGCAGTCAGGCAGAAGACAAAGATGCACAGTGATTCACTATCACCTCTTCTACTAAAGCACATGGCATGGGTGGGAAATGTAAGAGATTCGCAATCCTGTGATCCACCTTCTCTGCGTGAGAAATTGTGCGAGCGACTTCAAAGATCGAGACATGAGGAGACGCTAACTTCCGTGAGTCGGCTCATTTGTGTTCAACATGGTCACTGACCTTTACAGCGGTCTTCAACACGTCAAATCGATACTCATTAGGCTCCCTGTCCTTATGTCACCCTGCACATTAGCAAGGGAAGAGACTGAGGGAATATATATAGGCAACACTTATTGTGGATCCAGTAGCTATGTTGCGAAGAGGGTGTTCACCTTAATGTGGCATCCCTCTGCCTTTGTGCCAACCGGAAGGGGCTGCCCAGCCTAGTTGCTCCTCTGCCTAGTCCCTTCCTTTTACCTCTCTTGGAGGAGGCTCTTTTAAGAGGGGACAGACGAGAGAACGCTGCAGCCTCTTCCGGCTGTTGTGTTCCATCTAATTTTCTGGGTCTTTCGACCATCGTCTTTCAACTTGAGACCTCCCCACCTTTTCGGTTGGGGGGCTCTGACGAGTACGCTTAATTTCGAACCGGAAACCTCTTCACGTCTTCTTCCGGTTCGTTTGACGGAACTGTCAGAACGGACTATCGTCTTTTCTCCTTCATTTGACTCCTCTTCAACTACTCAACATATCTTTTCTGACTCACGCATTTTTCTGAGCGCGCGGCAGATAAAACCGCCACCACTATTTTTTTCTTGTTTGCGCGGGACGGATTTGCCGTCGGATCATGATTTCCGTCGTTTGAACGCACGGCTTCGCTCCGCAAGCTAGGTTTCGCCTTCCATGCATCTTGACCCTCGTTTAAAAAAATCTTGACACTCATGACAGGAGACAGACTCAGGCAGTGCATGTGAGTGTCAGATCAGACTGCCTCATTGAACCCTTCTATTCAAGCAGAGAACACTGCCCAGCAGAGTGAAACAGACTGCGGTCCAGCCGGTGATTTTGGTACTGTGGTCATAGGCCAACAACATCTTCGAGTCTTAGTTGAAGACATGCGAGACAGGTCGTGCATGTAGCCACATAAGGATGTCCGTCCACACGTCGGTCAGCAGGCACTCTTCCATGAACAGCTGAGTGTTGTTCTAAGTGACCGCGATTCCACAGATTAAGCGGAAGCAGGAGACCAGCAGCGACAATGTCCTGGCTGTGGAAGTGTATCTGTGGTCTGAGCTCTTTGAAAAGCGACCTGGAGGTCAATCTCGAGTACCAACCCGAGCTTGAAGAACCAGAGCAAGACGATATTGCTGAGGACAGAGAATTCGTAACGTACTCCACCTCCACAGACCAACCTCTTCGCTCCGTTCCTGTTCAAGAGGGTGAAGTTTGGTTTCTCTCTGATCAGGCAACGTGTCATGCCACCACTCTTTCTCTGTACATAAACGGAATGTCTCTTCTTCACGAGGGTCACGAGGTCTCCATTGCCTTCTCTCCCTTTACCCTCGTGAGGAACTGTAAATTCCCGACCAACGACAAGTTCATCTCAGAACTCAAACTATTCAAAGTTGGCCTCATGTCCCAACGTAAGTCCTCTCTTCTCTTCCTCTTTCTTTGCATTCTTCACACTGGAATGTCTCAAACACATCTTTCAACATGACCAGATACGGCATCAAACACATCCTTGCTGCTTACTCTCTTCCTTCTGTGGAGCAGCAGACTCTTCCCCAACCCAGCCCCTTCCCCCGCCTCCCGCTCTTGTCAATTAGTATTTGATCGCTCCATCATTCTGTTCGAGCAGAATAGAGAAAGGAAGTCGCTCTATGTATCCTTCCCCTTCAGACTTCAATTTATTTTGTTCTTACTTTTGGGGGAGGGCGCAAGAACGTGAAGGGTCACATCCCTCGCTGCAGAATTCTGCGTGGGCTTGCCTTTGTGCTGCCACCCATCTTCTTCTGTGAGGGAGGCATCTTCTTCTGTGAGGGAGGTCGAGGGCAGGGTGTCATGTGTGCAACTAACTGCCTTCTTCAATGCAACAGGCTGAGTCGGAGATTGCGCCTCACGTTCCTCCAGATTGAATCGCGTGTCGTGTACCTCCTCAGGCAGGGGCGGCAACATTCATTCCTTTCTGATCAACGTTCCCTTGCGGCTCTACGAACCAAATGACTGCTGGATGGATACCTGCAGGTTATACATATTTTTTCGGTGTGGAGTCGGAGGAGCAGAGGAGCCAGTGGGTGATCAACTTGAGTCACGCCATCCGCACAGTGACGCACTCGCTCTTCCCTCCCTACAACGTCTCGTGCCGTCCTAAGAGGGGAAAGAAATGGACCGGTCTGTATGTGTGTATGTGTGTATGTGTGTGTAGGGGCGGGAGGGGGGAGAGAGACAGTCTTTGCAGCAGTGGGAAAGCTGAGGGAAGGGAGGGGAAAAACCTCTAGCCTGCTGCGTCTGTGCGTTCCCTCTCGTCAATCGTTTGGTCGGTCAATTTGGCAGTTTTGTGGACGCGATTTTTGTGTTTGTGGCTTCTTTTCTTCTTGCACAAGTTTCTTTTCGTTTTTTTTTCTCTCCCTTCCAACTCTGAGCCCTCCCGTTTCTTTGGGTGCGTGTGAACGTCTCTCTCGCTCGCTCTTTTTTTCCTTCTCTTCTCTCTCTCTCTCTCTCTGTGTGTGTGTGTGTGTGTTTCTTTCTTTCTTTCTTTCTTTCTCTCTCTCTCTCTCTCTCTCTCTCTGTGTGTGTGTGTGCACGTCCTTCATGAATGAGAAGCAAATCATTTCCACATACCCACCCCATACACGCCCTTCAATGAGGCGACCTTCCAGAGCACGGGCATATTTGTCTATGTCAAGACTCCGTCTGCCGGAAAGGCCCTCGTCGGACAGAAGGCCGAGTCTTTTGACTTTGTCGGCACAACAGTGAGAGAGAGAGAGAGAGAGAGAGAATGCGTGAGTGACTGTGCATGATTCAATCGGTTCTCCCCTGATTCCCACAGAGAGCCGACTGGTTGCCGGGTACCTGCTGGTGGAGGATTCGGACTCGACGGCCTCCCTCGTCTTCGCAGAATTGCATCCGCATGGGCACAAGTGAGTGCACTAGCCGTTGGGGGGGGAAGGCATTCAGTCGTCAATCAAGCAATAAATCAATGAAGGATTCGATCAAGCGAGACAAAGAGGGAGGAAGACGGAGAGAAACCCGATCTGCAGGGTGTTGGGTCGCGTCTTTTGCACATTAATTTTTTTTCCCCTTTCCGTCTTCTAAGCACAGAGATTGAGTGAATGGCTTCGTGTCCACCCGCTTTTCTTTCTGTGATTTCAGCTTCACATGCGTCTCGTATCAACTCTCCACTCAAACTCCTTCGCCTCTTTTCCTTCGTTCTCTTTTCTTTGACATTCTTTCTGCAGACCCCTTGACCTCGAAGCAGACGGAGAGCTCCATGAAGTAGAGGGAAGACCGTCGGTTGTCGACCAGAACACAGACGCAACTGCATGTATTCGGTCCGTCTGTCCGCCCGTTAGTTGCCTGTGTAGGCCTCCCGGACTTGCGATCCTTCTTTGAAAGAGGGGCAACGCTTTGAAGCAGCGCTTGAATAGGGTGATAAGAGACAGACAGGCAACCAGACAGATAGGCAGGCAGGCAGGGCAGGGCAGGATGCGACTGGCCAACAAGGAACGACAATCGTCGCAGTGACCAAAAAACGGAGCGTTGTTCTCTTTCTTCTCGCCCACTTTCTTTATATCGTCCTCTCTTTCTTCCTTTCTTTCATTTCTTTACTTCTTTCTGTCTCTTTCCTCTTTTTGTACTTTGTGATACACGAATCCCCCTATGCCCCTTGTCAGATCACGGACAGCATCTGTAAAATCGAGCGGCAACTCCCTGCATTCCTGCCTGCCCGTCTGCCTGCCTGCCTGCCTGTCTGTCTGTCTGTCTGTCTGTCTGTCTGAGTTGTCGTGATGTTCTTTTGTCTTTGTTGCTTTCTTTCTTTTTGTCTGTTGTGTTCATGAAGAAAAGAAGGGAGAAGAAGAAACATATTGTCTGCCTGTCTGCCTGTCTGCAGGTTGTACGAGACCTCATCCTGCCGTCGTCCCTTATTGGACATTCCCGTGGCAGAGGCAGACAAGTGTAGCGAGATGCCCGGGATAAACTGCAGGTTGGTCGGCTCGCTCTTTTGATTGATCTTGTGCATGCTCTGCGGTTTTTTTTTTTTTTGCTTTCTTTCTTTTGGCTCTTGATCTTCTTTCTGCTCTCGGATATGAATATTCTCTGCGCCGTTGAGGGCCGCGATTGAACAGAGTGAAGAGTCGTCCCCCCAGTTGATCGAAGGCCTCCCTCCACTTAATTCCCTCCCTGCCATGTGCATAATTGGAATTAAGCCTTCCTCCACCTCGCTTCTGTGCAGCTGTTTCTCTGTCGGCAGGTTTGGCTTCACCAGCCGCACGATGGCGGAAAGGAAATTGTGGCTGCGCGCGATTTCAAACTTGAAGGTGCGAAGCGGAAGGCACAGCAAGGGCAAAGCAGGGTGTTAGGGAGCATGGGGAACAGGAGGGGATGAAGGGAGGGAAAGTACCGCCTCTCTCTATGCCGGGCCCGTCTTTGCCTTTCCTTCGTTCACTGCATGCGCTGTGCGAGCCGGTCCGTCTTTCTGTGTGATACTTGCTGTGACACGAAGCCTTTTCAGAGAAATTCCGCAAATCATCTGCGTTTAGCTTCCAGCCTTCCTTCCCTGTATTTGGGTGGTTCCTTCTGGCGCTTTCTACCTTCCTTCTCGTTCTATCGATATACCTGTCCCCCCCTACTTCCCCTTCAGGTGAAGATCATGAACAAAGCGCCGCCTCCCGATGCAGCCATGCTGGAAGACTACCGCATCGGTCGGTCGGTCGGTCGGATTTTTCGTCTGCCTTTGTTCCTCCCTCTCTAACTGTGCAGTTTTCTCGTTTCTTCTCTGTCTCCTCTCTGTTTCTCTTTGTCCCTGTCTGTTCCTCTCCCCCTCCTCCCCCTCCCTCTCTCTCCCTGTGTGTATGTGTATGTGTGTATGTGTATGTGTATGTTTGTGTGTGCGCAGCCATCGAAGAGCACCTAGAGTGTGTGCGGCCCTCTTTTGAGGCCCACGGGAACATCGACGCTCTGCTGGCGAGGGCACGTAGGTAGGTCGCATCGCTGCCTGATCTTCTACACCCCCCCTGTCGCTCTCTGTGTTTGTGCTTGTGTATGAGTCAGTGTGAAGCGGTTTGTGTTTGTGTGTGCGTGTGTGTGTGTGTGAGAGAGAGAGAGGTAAAGATCGCTATTGGCCTCCATGCCTTTCTCCATTCCTTTGCGCATCTCTGCGTCCTTCTTCATCCCTAAACTTTCGTCAGAGTTTTGTTGGTTTCTCTTTTTTTTTTTCGGCACGACTTCCTGCCGGACGCTTCTTTTCCCTCTGTTCTTATACAAGAGTTTCTGTCTCACGGGCAATTAACTTTCTTTCCACCGTCCCAATAGGTTCGCTGATTTTCCAGATTTTCTTTGGACCTTCTCTCACTTTTCTTTTCATGCTTCCCTCCATTCCTCGCAGAAGCGGGCTCCACTTTCGGGGCCCGATGGTCCTGCAGGCACGTCTCCTGGGAGACATGGGGGGGCACAGGGGGGGGGCAGTGATTGCAGGTGGAGGCCACCGGGGCGCCACAGGAAGAGGAGGGGGGGGCGCAGGCGTGAGTCCCACGCAGGAGGGGGGGGAGGCTCTGTCTCCGGGCCCTGTCCGCAGCAGGGGAGAGGGGGGAGGAAGAGGAAGAACGGATGAGCCAAGCAGAAGCAGATCCCCAATGCAGCCTCAGGCTGCAGCTCCTGTGGGGGGAGGTACGTCTACAAGAGACCCTCCGTCTTCCCCCCTCTCCCCCTCACGCGGAGGCCCGCCCCACCCTGCGCCATTCCGAGCCCCTCAGCCTGGGAGAGATGCGACAGAGACTCCAAGAGGGGAACCGCCTTCAATCCCAGGCCGTTCACATGGGCGACCAGGAAATGGAAGTGGTGATATTCGGGTCACAAATACAAGGAATCCACAAAGCGGGGGAACGGCTGTGAAAGAGAAAAGTCGAGGTGCACAGGGTACAATAAGAAAGACAGATGCGCACTGATCTGGTCCTGATAAATCAGGAGCACTTTGAAGCACTTTGCTACAAACCTGGCTATAAACAGTGACTTGCAAAGCCTAGTCCAAAGTACTTCGCTATAGATAGTAAACGACTTCCCTATAGCTATGAAATATAATAAACAATGACTTGATTGATTGATTGATTGATTGAAGTTGTAAAGCACTCAGAAGTACCATAACAGGTATAGTCTAAGTATAGTAAAGAAACGACTAGAGGAACGAGTTTTAACTTTTTTATAGTAAAGAAACGACTAGAGGAACGAGTTTCAACTTTCAAACTTTTAAGCTAGGCCCTGCACTTTAGGCTCTGCACTCTTAAAAAAAAGCACAAAAAAAAAAATAAACGGTGCTCATATTTTTTTCATTTTTTTATATATCGGCAGAACAACTGTTGTTTTTCAGGCAACACTGTGCAACACTCTTTGCAACATCTGAGCAACACCCTAGCGACAGTTTAACAACACCTGAATAAAGGTTATTTTTAGGGTTATTCTTTATGTAATATGTATCACTCTTTAATACTCTTTACAGCATGTGGACAACACCCCCGCAACACTTTGATAATTTAACATTTGAACAACAGTTGTTTGTTATGATCTATAAAAAATTAAAAAATCTATTTTAAAAAATTGATACCGATATTTTTTTTATGTCTTTTTACAGTGCGGAGCCTAGCCTGGGCTAGATTTTGAATTAAGCTACGAATTAAGCAGTAGAATATAGTGCTAGGAAAAGGTTCAAGGTTCAAGGTTCACTTCAAAGTAATGAACCTGAATCATGTTCAAAAACAGGTTCAAAAACAGGTTCACTTTTAATTAATAGAAACCTCATTTTTTCATATTATCTTATGTTTTTAAATTAGGCTTTAATGCATTTTTAGAACGTTTTATTATAGAATCTATGCCTTAGTAGTGTTTTTAAATAGTTTAAATCAATATTTACGCTCACATTAGGTGCTAGTCTCAAGCTATTCACTGTTTATAGTTGAAAATTAGTAATCAAAAAAGCCTGAAAAAAATGGAAAATGCCATAATTAAATTTATATAATCGTATCAATCATGATAATTTAGTCAACATAAGACCGTCACAGCGTTTTTTTCTTTCTTTCATCTGCTCACCGGTTGCCCCGCGGCCCCCGCTCCCCCCCTCCCTCTCCGTGCACCGCCGCCTCTTTGACCTGCTGCTCCCAGCTTCGGTGCACAAGACACGTCAGTGCCGTCAGTTTCGGTGCACAAGATATGATCTGAGGTGTCAGAGAGAATGGGACCGCTGGAATTTTTTTTAATAAAGAGAATGAAAAAGGGTTGTACAGTGAAAGAGGTCGGACCCATGGGTAGCCCTCTTGTAGCTGGGAGTTCAAAAAAAAAGATCTAGAGATGGCAGTAGCGGAAGCAAGCAGAGGGACTGCTGCTGGTACGAGTCTGAAGCAGCCCCTCTAAAAAGACATTGTCAATTACACTGTCGTGCAGTCTGCTGTCAAACAAACTCTATACTTCCTCATTCCTTCAGTGGAGACTGTCCGTTTTGATGTGGGGCTTTGCAAGTGGAAAACTTGGTAAGTCACGTGTACTTCTTCACTTCTGCAACCGTCGGCATGAGTTTTCATACGAACATATGATGCTAACATATACTGACATGCGTCTGTCCGACACAATAGATTGAACCGGCTGGGGACAGTTGCTGTGTACGTGGCTCCGGCTCCTTATTTCACCTATATAGGCCACGGGCGGCGCAGGCCTGGCCAGCCTTGTGCCAGTAGCCGTGTGTCTGGCCTCCAAAACAGGTTTAAAACAGGTTTAACAGGTTCAACAGGTTCAAAACAGGTTCAACAGGTTCACTTTTTCAGATTTGAACCTTTTTTCAATGAACTTTTTCCCAGCCCTAGTAGAATAGGAAGCTAGATAGGAAGTCGTTAGAAACAGATTAACATCTTGTATTAAAAATAAATTTAATTATCGATAAATTAACTGTAAAAACAACTGCGACTCATTGTATGACCTACTAGTACCCTAGAACTATAGTGTGTCACAATGAGAATTTCTAAAACCTTTTGTGTGACAATGATTTGTGAAACAATAATTATGATTTTAAGAACTTTTGACTGATTCAATTAAATCACACTTATATGTGATAAAATTAGTGGTAGATCGAGAGGCGGCGTCATAGCCGCTGCACGGACTGCACGGGATGGAAGCGAGGGAAAGAGGGGGACATCTGATCAGTACAGTGACAATATCTTTAAACTTTGAAAGAATAATGTCCAGTAGAGGGGGTAGCAGCGCATTGGCCCCTTCTAGAGGATGCTTGGGCCGCAGCGGGGGGCTCTCAGTAGCATTGGGTATGCAGCAAAAAAGAAAGTACAAAAGCGACGCAGAGGAAGGAGACGATTCTGATTGATTGAATCAGGGTTGCTTTTTCGTTCGGTAACGACCCCTCTCTACCGGTAATTACTGGATTACCGGGAATGGACTCCGTTTACCTAAGTTTTACCGGAAAAAAATGAGCAGAAAATGAAGCTTTAAAAAAAAATTTCGCCTGCGGCACAACTCCTATTTTTTAGTTTTAAAGACTTTTTTTCAACGTTTTTGACACTTTTAGGAATCGAATTAAGATTCTTTTAAAAATATGTTGTTTGTCTGTGTTTGTCTGCCTGGTTTGGAGGTCTATAAACCGGAAGCGGTAGTCGTTGCGGAGGTAAAGAGGCAGCTAGTAGGTAGCCTAGCCTTAAGACCTGAAAACCTCTTTTGAGAGGACGTGCTCACCTTCGAAGTTGTCAGATTTGTTGCATCACACTTGCATGGTGCCTATAAATATAGCGTGGCAGCCCACAAAAGTGTTGATGGAGGGGAGTTATGCCGATTGTATATCGTTTTTGGTCGTCAACACGCTATTGAGATGCTACTGAGGCCAATGGCAATCCGTCTTTCCAGTTTTATCATTTAAAACAGCATGGCTGCCCTTTAGTATCTCATTTAAACCATAGATAACTTAATTTATAACACGTAAATGACTGTCAAACCTAGTTAAACCATGTAAATGAACGAACAAATAACTCAAAATGCTTTAAAAAATGCTTATTATTATAAATAGATTTTTTAAACTATGGTTTTGAATTATATTTTATCTCTACAGCCTTTACCAAACTTTTTACCAGTAGCCGGCCACTTTACTAGTAATTACCGGTTGACCAGTAATCAGCTCGCTTTACCACCGGAAAAATTAGCAACCCTAGATTGAATGAATGAATGAATAAACGAATGAATGAATGAATGAATTACTATGAATGACCAAGGCAGTGAATGAGTGAGGGAGTGAGTTAGTGACTAAGTGAGTGAGGTGAGTGAGGTGAGTGGGGTGGGTGGGTGAGTGAGGTAAGTGAGTGAGTAAGTCGGTGAGGTGAGTAAAAGAAGTGAGTGAGTGAGTAAGTGAGTGAATGAATGAGTGAATGAGGTGAGTCTGATGTTTAACGACTCTGAAGATTTCAAGCTAGTGGCTGCTAGTCACTTTAAAAGTCTAGGATCACTTCAAAGTTTGTCTAACAATTTTGTCATACCTAACTTACTCAAACTATTTCATCACACCTATTGTGACACAATTATTTGTAATTATTATTTGTGTCACTGGTACTAGTGTATTGGGTATTGTATCTAGTGACCATGTTTGATTTAATTATATTTGATTTGATTTGATTTAATTTGATTTGATTTGAGCTTCAACCTCAAATATTTAATATTTGAGGTAAGATTTGAGGTTAACCTCTTAGGGTTCCTCACTGAGTCACTGACTTACTGTCACTCTGATCATTTTTCTCATAACAATAGTTATCAGAACATTTCTGATGTGTGTTTCAAAAATTTAAAAAAATATATATAAAATTATAACTTATCAGTTCTGTAAAAAAAATATGTCTGTGTGGTAGTGTATATACACTAGTCACTGAGACTCACTCTAGTACTAATAGAGATTAAGAACGTAAAATTGATAGATTTGAAATTGCATATGACTTTTTGTTGATACGATAAAGTTAGAGCACGTACCAAAATTGAGGTGACAATCACTCAGCTTTATGGCACTTCCTTTTCCTCTTCTTCATGATCACTTTCTTCAATGTGAATCGAATCGATCGGTGGTGGGAGCTGCTGAGAGCT
>JAHBMJ010003243.1:0-12137 GCA_018398765.1 Chromera velia | reverse complement strand
AAAAAAAAAAAAAAAAATGCTCATACAGACACAAGCAAATTCTCTAAACTCACAAGTGGTTGGCACTTCGGTGCATTTACTCTTTGCATCTGAAAGGGTGCGAATAGTATGGGCACTCAGCAGAAGGCTGAGTGTGCCACGACCCAACGACCACACCCATACGTATTCACCCACCAACCAGTCTATGAGAACCTTCTTCACTCACCCGCATCTACTCACTCACGGTGACCCAATCACCCCTCATTCTTCACTTACCTAATCAACCACCCACTCCTTTGAACGCAAAAGAAACAAAGACACAAAAAGACAAGAGACAGCAGGAGACGGATAGAGATGGCAGAGAATGGCGAGACTCGAAAAAGAGACGTCGACGAACGACTTGACAATGAACGTCGAGTTACACCGCCTCGGAGAGCCCTGCAAACAGACAAGCATCAGAGAGAAACAGAAAGAGAAAGGAAGCGAGTAAATGAATGACCAGTGAGCCTAAGTTAGAGCATAGAAAGGGGCAATACACTCATGTACTCGAAAAGAGGCAACTGAAGGAGAAGAGAAAGAATGAGACGGATCAAACTCAGAGAAAGGAGAAGAGAATAGCGTGACAAGAACTGCGAAAAGAAAGAGAAGGGAGACGAGGACAACATGACAGGAAATGCGAGAAGAGAGAGAAAGAAAGACCGTTCTGATCAATTTTTTTTTAAAGTGCCCACCTGAAGGAAAAAGAAGATGGCGACGAGGTAGGGAGGATGCATAGAGATCCATGCCGTAGATGTAGACATAGAGATCCTTGCCGTAGACGCACGCAGAGAAATCCTTGCCGTAGACGTAAGCAGAGAGATCCTTCCGTGGAAGGAAGCACGGTGGATGATCAATGCGATGCCAAGAATGGACGGAGAGGAGAATGGAGGAGACGTGCTGGAACGGCGAGAGGACGATAGAGATGTGGAAACACATGTTGCATGCGTACAATCGACTCGTAGTGGAAGGACTCGACGATAAAGATCGATGTATCGATGATATCATAGATCATGAAGGAGGACTCGAATGTCGGATCCAGTCCACAGAGATATAAACCAGCAAGATGCAAACAGACAGAGGGAGCAACACAAGGATGAGTCAGAGAAGAGACGAGTATGTAACCAGACAACAGCAGCTTGATCATCACAAAAGATATGGTAGGATTGGTATATCATGGACCGACCTCACTCTTTGACCTGACCTGGAGTGAAAGGGTGCACCGAGGTAGAAGAGACTCACTACAGAGTACAGCGACACTACTGGAGAATAGAAGAAGGCATGACCACACGTCAAACAACAGCAAAGCAGTGACTGACCGCGATAAACAAGAGTTACACCAGAATAGGAAGACTCAGAGTAGTATCTGCAAGACTCATGACAAGAGTTGACACCAGAGAGTAACCCAAAGATAAAGGAGGGGGGGGGGAGATACCGAGCAATCGGCACGAGCGACACTGAATCTCAAGCTGAGCCGTGAAAGATGTCGAGAGCTTGCTACAGGAGACGACAGCAAAACAAAAATTCGGCCGGGGATCGGCCGAGAAGCGACCGGCAAGCGGCCGAAAGAAACACGTCGAAAAAGCGAAAAATCGGAAAAGAGAGGCCTTTCCCCGTCCGAAAACCGATTCTTTTCGACCAAAATCGGCTGAAAGCCAAATAAGAGACATGCACAGACACGTATGTTCGGCCGACAGCCGGCCGAATCGATCGACCGAAAATTTCCTTACAAAGAAATTGTAAGCCTGACATCTCGATCGACCCTCTTCGAAACTTTTGGCAACTTTCTTCAAACCTCATTCTTCAATCACTGTGATCAAGTTGAACTAGCTGAAATCCAAATCCTCTTAAGCCTGATCATAACCACTTCCCTCTTCAAGAAACTCTTACATCTACGGAAACAAAAGCCAACATGTTCGCAAACAACGGTCCCAGCACCTACCCTACCCCGTACCCTGACTATCCGAACCAGATGCCGATCCCACACTCCTTCTCCTTCCAAGCCAAAGCACATATCCAAGCCGCTATGAACACAGATACCCAGACTGAGGAAGGAGCCGCAGCATGGAGAGAGAACCTCTCAGAGGTCACCACACCAACCACAACGACAAAAAGCGAGACCGAGAAAGAGGAGACTCACCGATACAACCCCTTTGCTCCGCAGTCTCCTCATCCAGTCTTCCAGCAACCTGACATCAACCCTAACGTGCTCCCGCATGTCATCAAGCAGGAAGATGTCAAACAGGAGGAAGTGGCGGCCCAGAAAAAAGCAAAGAGAGTAATCAAGGGAAGAGAGAGACTCGTGGAGAGCATCGAGGGCAAAGTTCAGAGGAGGAAGAACCCCGCGTACAGATGCATCCGATACCCAGTGGACTCTCGAACCTAGGCGGTGACCAAAGTGAAGGTCACGATCGAGAGAATTGGGCGCGCCAGACAGTGAATTTTTTTTTTTTTTTCTCCCTCGCGGTCGCGCGATCTCGAGTACTTTGCGGGGCCGCGCGCGCTCATAATTAAGGTGTTGCAATGATGCATGCATGCGTTGCGATGAGGTACGATGAAACATGCGTCGCGATGTTGCTCTGAGTGTTGCTCTGTGATGATGTGCTGCGATGATCCGGCGGTGCGTGGATCGTTGATTGGATTAAATGTGCGGCTTCCCTCATGATTTAGCTCGATTAATCCGTTCGATGAGTCTGTGAAGTCTACATGTCAGTGCGTGAATTGTATATAGTATGTGCATGCGCATAACCAATGTGCAAGAGTGTCTATGAGTACATTACGGTATTACTACATGCATGCGGTACTGAAAAAAAAAAAGAATCGTCATAAGAACACACGATCTGAAACAGTCCTTGAAGTATAAAAAAGAAGAAGAAGAAAAAAGAGAAAAGAGAAAAAAAAAACACAACCTTAAGTATCGGTGAAGCATCAGGAATGTTAAAATTTTTTTTTTTAAACGACCGTATATAGTATTAATTGCCTAGAAAGGAGCGAATGCTATGCGATTACATCATGTATGAATCGAGCGTGGAATCTCAATCTTAGAAAGGGGCGAATGCTATGCGTTATCAAAGCATGACTAAAAAGAAAATGAGAATTAAATAAATTGACTTAATCAAAAATAGTGCTAAGCAAAAGAGAATGGTGTGTGTCGCTTACGTTCATGACTTAGTGGTTAACATACAACATTAACAAACAGAAGATCATAGGTTCAATCCTCGCTACCTGCCTTTTTAAGGATCAACAAGAAAAGAGATGGGACGTTAACGTCCTGTACTATACAGATTTTGGCCTGTCGCATTTCGATCAAAATCACATGAAAGACTTTCGAAAGACTTTCTGGAAGACTACTATGAAATCAGATCGATCGCTGAATCGCAAGAAAGCTCCATGCTCCTGACATTGATCGAGTCTGTCACTAGGGATCGACCTGAACCGCTCCAGCGACATCAAGCCCTGAAGACCCTTGAACCTCTGCAAGTACTTACTAGCGCCAACCCCTCTAAGTAGGCCTTAACAACAGAATAAAGGGACTAGAAGCTTATTCTGCCCGGGGGGCCAAGCCGGCCCAGAAGTACGAGAAATATCTTTTAATTCATTCATTCAAATAGTAAATATAAGCAGCCTCTCCTTCCCGTAGAATCCACTTAATTATATTATAACTAGTATTATAATGAATTCATTAATTTTTTTTTTCAGGTTGGAAACTTGGAGTCTTACTGAATGAATCAGAATGATCAATTTGAATCTAATTTGAAGCACATATCTAGTGCCTGCACTTGCATTCGCATTTCAGTGCACACGGGGACGTCCAGTCATACACGTTCTCGGACTGTCAGACACTGTTCTCTCCAGTCAGTGCCAGTCACTTACTCCATCATGCACCGATGACTAACTTAACGAACAATTACTAAGACGTTCAGGCTGTGCACAAATCCCCCGATCGAGCGGGAGTAGAGTGAGCGAGGACAGGCGGCTGGAACAGGGCACCTTCATGCCCCACTGTACGTTTCTCAGGCAGTCCACACATGCACAGCCTGTACGTGACACAGGGAAGAGAAAGGAAATTGAAGAAGGGGAAGGAAGCGAGCTGAAGGTCAGGCCGGAAAACTGGAGTCGCTCTACTTCGATCCGTCCTCCCTCACCCTTTCATACTTACCCTCACATGAACCCTGCATGTCCTGTCACTGCATGTGCCTCTCATTGCATCGATCAGACTGTTCATTTATCTCTCCATCCAGTCCATTTCTTCTCTTCTTTGCATCACTTTGAATCTATTCAGGGGCAGTCTCGTTAATGGCATTTGGTTCAACACTTGCGAGCATTCCCGTGTCTCTTTGTCAGTCTTTGACGTGTCCTTTGCCCTTTTCTGTTTGTTTTCTTCGTCTCCACAATACTCGGTCAAGCACTTTTTTCATTCCATCCCCAGATGAATGAAAGCAGACGTCGACTCTAAGCTTCTTTCTTTTCCTTTCCACTCTCTCGACCCTGATCGATCCATCAGAATGAAGAGACTTTTTCCATCTTTCTTGCTCATCACCTTGACTTCCTGTTTTCTCTTTTTTCTTTCTTTCTTTCTTTCTTTCTTTCTTTCTCATTTCGCTCGTTTGCTCGTTTCTTCACTCATTGTTTCAATCCTTCCTTCCTTCCCGCCGGAAGAGGCGAATGACCTCCATGGGCACATCGATCGATCATGCACTGACTAGAGAGAGAATGAAAACACAGACAGAGAGCCCAGGATGCCATGTCTTGGTGTATCTTGGTGTATGCGAGGAAGGCGACTTCGATGACGAAGAGAAGGAGGCGGGCGGGCGGGCGAGCGGAAGGAAGAAAGAGAAAGGAAAGGAAAGGGAATCCATCTGGAAAGGTTCTCTCTCTCTCTCCCTCTCTCTCTCTTTTTGCCTTTTTCATTCCATTCAATAACAAAAACCGGATTGTTACTGAGGGGGGGGGGGGGGAAGAGACCGGAGGGACTGAAGGGGAAGTTCCTGAATTCAATCAACAATGTTCAGTCAGTTCGACCAATTGATTCATTCTTCAATTAACGAAAAAAAAACTCCGGCCCTTCCTCTCCGTTTTCTGTCTTCATGTCTTTCGTTCGTATTTCTTGTGAAAAAAAGTGGAAGCAGATTCCTTTCGGCAACAGAAAAGAAAGGAGAGGGACAGGCAGCTTTGGACCCATCCCCCCCTTTTCCTTCTGTTTGCCTCCCTACTTTTCTCTCTCTGTATGTGGTTCTTTCGCACCTTTATTTTTTCTTTTCATTCCACTTGAAACAGGCTGCTGCAGTCTTTCTTTATGCTACCGTCGCTCTTCTTTTCCTTCCTCCACCTTTCGATTCCCTCTCTCTCTGTGTGTGTATGTGTGTGTGTGTGTGTGTGTGTGTGTGTTGGTTCGCTTTTCGTTTCCTCTCTACTCGTCAGTTGACTGACAGAGCCTCTGTCCATGATGCACATTCGACGTCACTCACCCTCAGATAGAACGGGGTGTTGTCCTGGATGTCAACAACAAAAAGCCAGCCACAGCGGTAGCTTTCTGACTCAGCAGCAGCGACACACATGACAAAAGCTGCAAGCACACTCTCACATCTATTCCCATTCATCCCGAAGAGAATGAGGATGGATGGAGGGGTGAACTGCTTGTACGCACACATTCACTCACTTCATGAACACGCAAGCAATATTCATCATTAGTCGCTCCACTCAGGATTTCAATTTTGCACTGACATACAGAGAGAAGATAAGAGGAGAAGAGAGGAAAAGATAAGAGGAGAGGAGAGGAAAAAAGTCAAAAGAGCATCTGCCCGGTCACCGTTTGTCGAGACAGAAACCCACAAAGCCCACTCACAACTGACTTTTCATAAGCCAAAAAAATGCGCGCACCCTCCACCTGGAGAAGCTGATGCGATCTTCGAATCTTCATGATGGAAGGAAAGACTCCGACCCGAAGCTTTCGGAGCATTGAACATGAACGAAAGAACAAGACCGAAAAAGCAAATCAAAAAGTCACTCCAGGGTATGATGAAAATAACTGCTCCAGCGCAAGAAAGAAGTCTTTTCCCTTTTTCCCTTCCGCAAGTACCCGCGACCTCGCGAGATACTTTCTTTCTTCTTACACCAGGGAATTCTTTTTCATTTCTCCAAAAGAAGCAAACAAAACGGCATTCTCATTGGGTCACTTTCTCATGTCTTACACTTTGTCCACAACGTGGCACAAAAATACACTGCTCTTGTCCCCTTCGCTTTAGATGAGGCACGAGCTGCAAAAATAGACATGATGGACGACGTCACTTCGACAGTCGAGACAGGAAAGCGTGCAGAGCGCAAGAGCTTTTTGCTTTTCCCTTTTCGGCTTCTGGCGAAGTAAAAAACAAAACGAAAAAGAAAGGAGTTACGCTAATGGGTCTCAAGACCTTTCCTCTTCCTTCACTCCGGAAAAAACGAACGGACGAATGCGTGAGGGATTCTTTTGTTTGAAGGGATAAATCGATGAATAAATTATTTACAGTGAGGGCAGTGACGGCTGCGCGTACGATGAGGAACGAAAAAAAAAACGTACCAGCCAACAATCTTTATCATTCTTTTTTATTCACATCTTTTTCTTCGGCACTGTCAGAACGAGAGGCGGAGAAAAGGTCTGTGGGCAGCATTGTGTGACTATGCAGCGGGGTCAAGAAGCAATGAACAAAAATGGATGGATGATGGCGATCGAGAATTTTCAAATAAAAACAGACAGACTGTTCCCCTCACGCCGGAGGGTTTCAGAATAAAGTCATTGTTTTATCACTTGACAGCACGTCAGTACTGTCCTGTTTCTCTTTCTGTCTTGCCCACGGCAGGAAAAGAAGAGACACTCTTCGACCTTCAGAAGACCCGTGGAGCTCTTTGGAATGGAAGGAAAAGAAGCAAGCAAGAAAGAGGGGAAGAACAGGACAGAACCGACGTAGTACATGCACACACACTCTCTCTCTCACACACACGACAGAAAGAAAAGCAACATAAAATAAAAGAAGAAACCCTACAGAGATGCCTGCAAAAGGATGCCGCGGGCATCCGCACAAGCAGGACTCCGATTGTACATCAGTCACTGACACAAGCACGCACGCACACAAACATCCAAGGTTCATGCACACGTTTCGCCAGTCGTCTTTGGAAGGAAAAACAACGAACAAAGATAGAGAAAGCGGGGGTCTCGTTGAGGGGTGCATCCTCCTCAAAACTCTGCTGTCAGGCTGTGCCTTCCCTCTTCCTTCTTCCCTCTCTTGTTTTTCTCGACTTCACACCTTCCTTCCATTTCTTTGGATTTCCATTTCGGTTTCCCGAAAAAAAGCAGACTCGTAACGAACTGGCTTGCACAGCTTTTTCAGAGAGGTCATGCAGACGTCGAAGGGGGAAGAGGAGGAGCAATTCATTGTTTGCCGAACGGAGAGGGGGCCGGGAGAAGCAGAGAAAGAAATTTTGCTGTCTTGCTTTGTACTATCATCCCTCGCGGGGAAGTTTCCACTTTTCTTTCAGCCATGCAACTGATTGAAAGAAGGGTCAAGCGGACCCTGTCGTTTCTTCTTTTCGTTTCTTCCCTTAATTTTCTTCGTTTCCCGATTAGACCGATCGATCGATGCTTTCTATTTTTGCTTTTCGTTCGGTCAATCTCAGTCAGTCCCTTCATCTTTCCTGCATCCCTTCAAAAGAATGTGCGGGGCATGCCAGACAGTTCGTTGATTGGATTGTCAATCGATCGCTTGCTCTCTCTTCTTTTCTCTTCCTCTCTTCCGATTGATCGCCTCTTCTTTCTTTCTCCTTGGCTTTCTGTCTTTCTTCAATCACCCTCTGATGCTTCCGGGGGTCTGCCTGTACACAGTCCGCCCTGCACGGGGAGCTCCGAAGGAAGACGAGGAGGAGGGGGACGAGGAGTAAACAGGGGTCGAGGCGGGCCGGACACGGGGGGGAGAGAAGTTTCTTGTCGGGGAGGAGTACACGGGGGTGGAGGCGGCGGCGGGTCTCCATGAGCTTGTGGGGGCGTACGAGGGTGCCCTGTAGGTTCTAGGGGTTGTGGAGGGTCGTGGGGGGGCGTAGGAGGAGGAGGGGCGTGCGGGGGCAGCGGGGGTGAATGAGGACGAGGGTGAGGAAACAAATGAGGGGGAGGGCGCTGGAGAGAACGACGAAGGCGGTGAAGAGGAAAACGAAGAGACGGCGCCTGCTCCGCCTCTGCACTGCTCCTTGGTGCGGATTCTGCTGCCGATGTTTTTGGCATAGCAGCCCTGGGAAGGGTCGTGGTGGTTCGGTTTGTTGCAGTCCAAAGCGTTGCCTCCCTTGTAGTGGCACACCTGCAGGCAGAATTAAGGAGGGGAGCAGAGAGAGGGAGAAAGGGGAAGAAAGACAGGAAGCAGCGTATCAAAGAGTTTCGATCAACATCTGGGAGGGAGAGTACGGGCGTGAGTAATCTATACTCTCTCTATTGAAGGAAGAGTTGAAGGAAAAGAGCGGGACATGAAAATGAAGAAGGAAGAAGAAACTTATTAAAACAGGAGCAAAGGAGAAAAAAGACCGACCATGTAGCCATTCGCAGCGGTTCCGCACCCAATCTTGTCAGCGCTGTTCCAAATCATTGCCGTGAAGTGGCCTGCATGGATGTAGAGAGGAGCAGAACTCTGTTAGCAGGAACATTTCTTTTCTGCTTTCTATCCTGCTCTGTTTCCTTTTTCTGTCTGACTACTCAGTACAGTACACAGGACGAGTTAAAAAAAAAAAAAACACCGAATTTCTACCCCCGCACCGCCGTCTTGAGAGAGAGACCATGCAGCCAGCTAACATAACAACTGACGTACCGGCCCCGGGCACGGGCCCATTCCGGGGCGACGCTTTCCAGAGGGACACCTCCTCGTACCATGCGGTCACACACGACTCCACAGAGGGATGGCCCCAGCAGATGTTCTCAGCGGCAGGGCCTCTGCAGGCAGGAACGAGGAAGAAGGAAAGAGAAAGGGGGGGACATAAATGGCTCTTTGTGTGTGGGCAGAATTGAATTGACTCCAGCAAGACTCTTTTTGTTTGTATGCTTTCAATGAAAGTTCGTGCTTGCCCTGACAGTCTCCATTATCATCTCCCGACTCAAGAAGGGCACAGAAAACTGACTGGACAGAGAGAGAGAGTCCCTTCTGTACTTCCACCTCTGGATGCATATGCGGCTTTAATTCAATCCTTTCAGGAAACCTTCAACCCCCGAAGGAGGACCCGTTCCTTCCTTCCTTCCTGCCTTCCGTCTCTGCATTTCATTTCTTTCTCTGTCCCAACCGACCTGCAGCCAGTAGCTTTGTCGACGGGAGAGTGGTACTGCACCCCTCTGTTGGCCCACTCCTGCATTCATGCAGACACAGAGGAGAGAGGGAGGGGGGGGGGATTCCGAGGGAAGGGAGAAGGGGGCTCCTGTAAAGAGTCGGAGTAGCCGAAGAGAGAAGAAAAGTGAGGGGCACCGATGGCAAATTGTGCAGAGGCGACACTCATCTCTCGCACCAGTTCAGATCATCAAATCACTCCAACCAAATTGGACGGACCAGGGCCGCAGTCGCCAGGCAGGAATCCCATCGCATCGGGGGGGCGCCGTGCTCTGCACACAAACAGAGCAAAACAGGTGAGCAAAAGCAGACATACTGCCTCAGCAGATTCAGCAGATTGATTGGCATTTTCCGCCCCTTCAATCCCCTTCCCCCTTTTGACTCACTGCAGCGGAACATGTTATGAAGAGAGAGCCAGGAGCCCTGGTCGGAGAATCCGGACGCGCTGCCTCGAAGGGAAGGACCAGAGCGGTACTGCAGCGCTCGCAGATCCGGTGTCGTCCAGGTGTCATTCCCGCTCTCTGCCGTTGTGAAGTCTGCGGTCTCAGTCACGTTGAAGCTTTCTTCATAGGAGCAGGGGGCGGGAATTTCGGCCGCTTCTCCCGGGGGAGACTCCTCAGGGTCGAACGACTCCTCTGCGGTCACGAAACCTTCTGCGGGCTGATTTTCGGACACAGTGGACGTGACATTAGGTTCAGAGGCCATCACACTGAGGCCAGCAGCGGCAAGAAGGGCACAGAGCTTCATGTTGGCTTGGGTATGAGAGTGGGAGTTTGGACAAGATAGAGGATGAGCAGAAGCTCCGACTGTTCTTTTTATTTTCTTAGTGAGGCCACCGCAAGGGAAGGGCTGATTGGGCGATCGAGGGTTCCAGTGCTGCTCGAAGTTGACGTTGTCAGAGACACGCAGTGAGTCAGGACTGCTGACAGAGTGAGGGCTTCGTGAGAAAGCTAGTGCGAGGCGGATATCTTAGTTAGACGTTCTGCAGACTGAGCAAGCTGAGTGCACGCGCCGCCATGCATGCGGTGGGCGCCGTCTCGGCCGAATCGGTTTCGCGTGGAGTCTCTTTCATGGACAAGTGCCCCCTTCATAGTGACGCTTTCCGGGGCCACTTGACGCAAGCATGGAAATTCAAGCGGCCCGTGAAAGCGAAGTATAATTTTGATCCGAATTTGGTGCAACTCAACAAAATTCGAATTGGAACCGAAACAACACCACCATTATAGCTGTTGTCTGCTTTGGGGAAGTCGTACTCAGACCTAACTCCCTTCTTCCAATTAGCTTTGTGCTCGGGCTTCCCTGTAACCATCTGCATAGCTTAGCAAAATGCGCGCAGTCAAGTCTCTTGTTGTGGCGGGACTCGCCACCAGCGCTCTTGCCAGCATTCCGGATCTTCCGCTCACCAAGGATCTGGATAAGGGTCCTGAAGCCTTTCAAACCGTTTCCAAAGATGCGTCTGAACTGAAGCCGGACACAAAGGACGACAGTGGTGCCTTTGTCCTGACTGATTCCGATCCCGTGTCCACGTAAGCCTTTTCTCCTTTTTTTTCGACTCTGTTGCTTCGGGTTTCTTGCAACAGTTAACCAAAAAACTGAGTCGTGTCTTTTTATTACTCTTGCTGCAGTGACAAGGTGACCTTCCTCTCAAAGGACAACCAAGGGTTTGTGATCGAGAAGGACATCAACAAGACAGAGCCCTACGAGAACGAGGGAGGCTCCAGGGAGTATTCCAAGCAGGCTTACTTCAACCCTGGCATTGAGAAGCCGGTGTACGAAAAGAAGACGTTGGGATCTATGGCCTACTACGAGAGAGATGTGGAGACCGACTCCAGCAGGTATGTCGGTCGGTCTGTCTGTCTGTGAGCCCAATAGCGCATGAATGATCGAAGTGCATGAACTCAATCTGTCAATCATCTCTGTGGGTGAATCTTCAGCTTACTCAAAAAAAGCAAAAGGTGCACCCTAGCTCTCGATTGATTTGCTGTTTGCAGCTTCAAGACCTTCTCCGGGTTCTTCAATGCCTGGGACGACAGAGCTTCCTTTGCGATCCACAACGACACCTGGGAGTCAGGCACTCACGGGAACTCCCACTACGGCCGTGATGAGGGCATCATTCTGGACTTGGACAAGGAGGAGGGGTTCACGTTTTTTGGAGGGGCGGTGCAGCACAGATACGATCAGAACACAGTAGCAGACTACGATAAGAACGTTACCCTTGAGCTCGGAAAGGTTGCTTCCCCTCTGAAATCTGGAATGAAGGAATCTTTCTGGGGCAGGGTGGACCAGTCTGCCACTGGCACCGACCCTCATGGGGATGATTGGGTGGAGGTCGCAAAGATTGAGGCCATGCCTTTCTACGTGGATGAGAAGAAGGGAGACTTCTACCAGGCAGCATATAGAGACGACATCACCCAGATTACTCCTGAGAAGGGAGATCAGAGAAGAAAGTCTGAGGTCATGGCTGTGTCCGATGAGGGTTTCGTTGCTGTTGACTACTACGCAAAGAACGATGATGAGGAGGGACGCGTGTACGTGGGAAAGAGTGACAGAGAGTCTGAGACCTTTGTTACCGAGGGTGATGGATTCGTGAAGCCCGAGATCAATCCGATCCCCCAGTTGACCTTTGGAGTCGGCCTCCCCGAGCCTTTCGCCAAGAACACTTTCAGAAACTTCGCAGGGCTCTACGGTGACGGCTACTCCGCTGACACCCCCAAGCTGGACCTCTGGTGGGTCAGATGCAGCATTGCTTCCTTCATTTTCGCTATTTTTTCTTTTCCATTTCGGGGGGGGGGG
>JAHBMJ010003242.1:0-12072 GCA_018398765.1 Chromera velia | reverse complement strand
GGAGAAAGAGAGAGAGGGAGGGAGGGAGAAAGACAGATGCAGAGGGAGAGAGAGGGAAGGGGAGAGAGAGAGAGGAAGAGGGAGGGGGAGGAAGGGACAGAGAGAGGAGGAGTTGGAGGGAGGGGGAGAGAGAGAGGGAGGGAAGGAGGGAGACAGAAAAAGAGAAAGAGAGAGACAGGGAAGGAAGGAAGGAAGGAAGGAAGGAAGGAAAGAAGGAAGGCTCCGTTGAAACGTCATACGGTCGCGGAACTTATTCTTAAGACCAAGACGCGCGTTCACGAGCGAAGAATCATGGAAGCAGTAATTAATCTGTTGCATGCATTGCATTGCATCCACGTGCAGGCAATATATAAGGAATGAGAAAAGTGTTTGTATCAATGACTATATACGATTATACTAGTTTGTATTGGACGAACCGCAACTTATCAGACCATATAAACCTTGCATTACAGTGCATCAGAGACTTTAAAATTAAATTTAAGCCCTGTAACATCAAAACTAGCCTTATTGCACTCATTATTCCCAATTATATCTATAGACTTAATTCTTTATTTTATATATTTTTCTCTTTAGGCTTTATTTTCTAGCCTTAATACAGAATTATACAGAATAATACAGAATTATTATTATTTATTTTAATTTTTTGAATGATAGGATAGGATATGATAGGATTAATGTCTGGAGGATTGGCCTCCTGCCCCAATGCCGAGCGCTCGACGTGCGGCGTCCAGGAAAAGCGCATACGATCATTTTTTATTGAACCGTAATCAATCTAGAAAAAATATTCTCGTCATAGGTGAATTCCTGCTTTCTAACATTGTTTTCCTCTAACTTTTTCCATGTTACACATGTTTTTTTTTCCGAACATTTTTTTCTCAGGGCCCCGGCATACCCCCGGAGCCCGTGGAGGGGGTATCCTGCATCCCGTATACTATAAAGCTGCGTGCCGTATCAGGGCTCGCTTTCCGGGGCCATGCATGCCGCTGCCAGGCCCATGGAGCCATGCAGGAGAGAATTGGAGGTACCGTCGTGACATGAAATGACTTGGACACTGGCAAAGAGGACAGCGTTTGCATTGAAGGTGGGGGAAAGGTTTCTTCACTGCCTCAACTGAACTATTGCTGAGAAATCAGCTGAGATGTTTTGAGTCTCGGCAAAAAGTTGACAAAAGAAAGAGGAGACAGGGTGCTCTTGTCTGCTTCTTTGAGACTTGAGTCAATGCATGCAGACCTCTTCGTTCATCAGGCAGCAGCCAACGTAGTGCAGTGATTCTCGATGACCTCTGTCTCTGCTGTGTGCCCACTTCCACATGCTTCTTGCTTCGGTTTTCCGTCTGCTCCTTCTCATGTCCGTGGGAGGATCAGTCCCCGCCCCCCGGGTAGCCTTCCAACGAGTGTCCGGACGTCTCACCGCGCAGTCTCCCCCCCCAGTCCTTCACCCCCTCCGACAGCGGCTCCCGCACGTTGGCGAGGGAGTTCCAGAGGGTTTGTTGACTGTCCCGTGCACTCTGCTCTCAAATTCTCCCAGTGTCGGAGAGCAGTCGCAAGAGGACACAAGAAGTTTTCGTCTCGACAGCTCGACAGAGGCAAAACACCATGGGGGGATGGGGGACGGTCACGAGTCGTTCCCCGGACACACCGGAGACGGCGATCATTCGGGAGACGACGTCGAGAAGTTGATGGAATCCTTGCGGGTCTTCCCGTACCCCCAGGGGCAAGAGAGGGAAGACCTTCTCGTGCGCATTGCAAAGGCAATGGTTCGCATGGGTTGTTATTGCCAGTTTGCGGAAGTGCGGTCGGTTTTCGATCGGTTACGTCGGATGGAAATTCTAGACGGGCGGGGACGGGGGGGGTTCGAAGTGGTGGCTGCGATGGTGCAGGTGATGCGGTTTTCTCTGGAGGCAGAGACGGAATGGATAAGGGCAGTAGAAAAGGAGGGGGCAGTGTCGCTCGACGAGAGCAATACAATTCGGAGAATGCCGAATCACCGCAAGGCGTCCCCCTTAGTCGCGCTGGGGGTGCGGGATCAGGACCGGATGACGTTGGCAGAGAATGCAATGGATCTTCGGAAGGTTCTGCTTTCTTGGAAAGATTGGGAGAGTCAGCAGACGGAGGCGTTATTGGGGTACAATTGGAAAAAGGTGGGGCGAATGGAAAGGGATGGAGTGAATGGAAGCAGGGGAGGTGTTCAGCGTGGGCAAGAGGAGGGGCAAGGGGAAGAGAAGGAGAAGGTTGGAGAGAAAGAACGGGAGATGCAGGAAGGCAAGTCGGCAGAGGTGCCGCGTCTCCCTATTTCTTTGGATTTCGTTTTTCGCCAGATATTTTTTGGCGGAATCGTTACTTGTCAGGACAGTCGAAGATCGTCTGCCATGTGGAAGCAGCTGCAGAAGGGGCCGAAGGGGGTTCGTTTTTCTTTCACCCTCAGCGATAGGGCCTTCCTCATGAGGAAATTAGCAAGGCCCCGGAACGAGAGAGGTCAGATGACATTTCGTTGGCTGGGGGGTGGTGGTTGGGTGTTTGCGATTGATTTTGTGATGGAGCTTTTTGAAGAGACTCTTGAAATTGGCTTGAAGATAAACGAAAACGGACAGCAGCAGGGGGATTGGGACATCAAGGGTCAACGGTTTGCCGCGCTGCTGACGAGTTACTTGAAAGCTCTCGGAAATGCTTATCGGAATCCAAAATGGAAAACTGCTTTGGCAACATTGAGGAGGGTAAGGGAGTTGGGGATAGATTTGAACGTTATCCATTACAACGTCGTGTTATACGGTCTCACCAAGCAGCGGCAGTGGGTAACGTGGAGGGGGACAGAGCACCCTCTCCGCCGAGCCCGGTGGCAAGAAGCGTTGTCGTTGTTTTTCGAGATGACTGATGCGGGTGTGACCCCCAATGAGAAAACGTTTGACTTTCTTTTCGTTGCTCTTCGGCTGGCTGGGGAGGGGGGGCCGCAGATGAATTTTGCTCTGCAGCTTTTTGATGAGATGCGGGTTCAATACAACATTTTTCCCACACCGTTTCATTACTCGATTCTCCTCAATACGTGTGCATTTCGAATACAAACACCTGACATGGCAATGAATGAGGTGACGGGTTTTGACTCAGCCCTTGCGCTTTGGGAAGACATGGACAAACTTGGGGTGAAGAAGGGGGCAGACCATTACATAGCAATGATCTACGCAACGTGTATGGTAGCCGACAACGAGGATGTTATGTGGTCGGAAAGGGGGTCGCGTAAGTGGAGGTATGGAATTGAACTGTTTATGGAGATGAAAGCAAAGGGGATCCGTGCCGGCCCCACAGCCTACGAGGCACTTCTCAAAGTGTTGTCCTCTGCACAAGGAGGTGCGAAATGGGAGATGGCACTGAGGGTGCTCTTCTCTCGACTGAAGGCAGGTCAGGTAGTCACAAGCAAAATGTGGGGGTTTGCAATTCATTGCTGTGCCAAAGCTCCAGGCGGGAGTGAGTGGCGTCGTGCGTTCGCTCTTGCGGACGATATGAGGAGGTACGGTCATGACACTGACACATTCGTCCTCCATCACCTCATCCAGGCTTGTGCTCGTTCGGGCCAAGGGAATTTGTGGGGGGTCGCCATTCGCCTGGCACGACAAATCTTTGAGAGGGGGGGAGCTTTGAGACACCAAGCGTTCTATCAAGTGATGAAAACGCTCAGATACGCAGAGGGGGGGGGGAGGGTGAAGGAGGCCCTCGAATTTCTGAAGGAGTGCAGCGACAGAGGGGATGAAATTACGGAACACAAGTGAGTCAGCGAGTGTGCAGGAAGTGCTGCGTTGAATTGTGAAATGCGAACTTCGCTTCTATACTGACTGAGGCCTCCTTGTCTGCCTGTCCGCTTGCTTGCCTGCTTGTCTGTGTTTCTGGTTGCGTGCTTGGCTGTCTACCTGCCTGCCTGCTTCTTTTTTCGTCTGCCTTGCAATGTAGTTGCGCGATGAGTTTTTTGCTTTCTCGCGTACGTGGATGGATTTGTGCATGCGCACGAGAGCTCGGAGTGGGGGTGGGAGTAACAGGAAGAAACAATGAGCACAGTCGCTCTCTCTCTCTCTCTCTCTCTCTCTCTGTGTGTGTGTGTGTGTGTGTGTGTGTTCGTCTGTCTGGGTGAAGAAGGGAGAAGTCTGGGCGTTCATCTTCATCATCATCTTCTTCTTCTTCTTCTTCTTCTTCTTCGTTTGTTTGTGGTTGCAGGCTGACCTCACTCCTGTACGTCTTCGCCGACGCCGCTGGAGGGGCAGATCTCTGGAGGGTGCTGGATTTGTTTGAGAGCATCGTCAGGATGTGCGAAGATCGGAAGAAGAACATCCCCAAGGGAGCGTTCCGCGGTGTCATGCGAGCGTGCTTCAATGCAAAGGGGGGGCCGAGATTTGATGTTCTGGAGGCAACCCTCGATGAGGCACGTGCCCGCAAGCACCCTGGTGTAATGCACAGCCGTAACCTGAAGAACATTTTCTGGGAGCTTCGGGGAAGGACCGTGAAGTGGGGGGACTGGGAGGCAGAGCTGGAAGAGGCAGAGAAGGGGATGGGGATGCTGGGGGATTTTCATTCCATTAAGGCCCTCCGTTCTGATGTCGATGTTGTGGCCGAGATTGAGGAGATGCGTAGTTTTTATGAGGGAAGGGAAAATCCCCGTGAGAAAGCAACGAAAATGGATCCAGGTTTGGAGGACAGAATTGTGGTGGGACTTGAGGAGATGCAGCAGAGAGTTGATGAGAACACAGAGAAGGCAACAGAGGGAGATAATGAAATTCCAGGAATAGAAACAAGCGGTGAGGGGATGTCAGACACAGAGGCAAAGGAGGAGCATCAAATTCAGCAGAGAGAAGCAGAGATAGAGAAAGAAGAGGAAAGTATCCGATCACAGAATTGATTTTTTTCTTGCCTCCATCCGTTCTTTCTGGGCCCCTTCAGTCTTCTTGCTCTTTATTTCTTTCTGGGTTTGGCCGCCTAGTCCTTCCTCTTCGTCTCTTTGATGCAGCCAAGCGATGGATGCAGGGAACTTTATCTTCGTTCCGTCTGCTCATTTTCAAGAAAGCCTCTCCATGCGTCAGCATGGGTCGGGGAAGATTTGCTTGTTATAGACTTGTTTGTACCCTTCTTTGTTTGAAGGTTTGGTGAGGGATTTTTCAGCGACTGCCTGTCTGCCTCTCTTTCTGTCTTCCTTTTCTTTCTTTCTTTCTTTCTTTCTTTTCTTTCTTTCTTTCTTTCTTTCTTTTCTTTCTTTCTTTCTTTCTTTCTTTCTTTGCTTGTTTGTTTGTTTGTTTCTTCCTTTCCACCAAAAAAACGGAGGACGGACCGAAGCCACGCAAGGCTTCACTTTTCCCCGTCAATGAACGGCAAGCAGAGAAGGAAGTCAGGTAGGGGGGTCGGATGGACACGACACGAGAAGCATGCAGACTCTCTCTCTCTCTGTCTGTTTGTCAGCATCCGCTTCTATCCCTGGACCAATAGAGAGAGAGGGAGAGAGAGAGGGGGGGGAAGCGTGCAGGCAGGGAAAGGGGTTTTGCTCTCGTGCGCCTGATGCACGACCGATCGATGCGTCGACTGTCACGTTTTTTCCTTCCTCGGTTCCTCGGGCCTCGAAGCACATGCAGCACAGAAGTCGGAACAAACGGGCCGATTCGACAAGCTTGCCTGTGCTCCTTCCTTCCTGTCTGTATAGACTGTATAGACTGCCAAGGTACACAGTCGCTCGCCTGCGTGCATCTGCATGGAGGTTCCTCGAAGCGCTTTTGTCTCGGTCTTTTTGTCGATCTGTCTGCCTTCGTTGAGGACCCTCTGACTGCATGGGCCTCTGTCCCATTCAATCACACCAGGCGCTTAACTCATTCACTGACTGCGTAATGCTGTTTGTTTGGTACAGTCAGTTGCGTTGCTCTAAATGTGTGCATGAAACATCTGTGAGACTTTTTAAATTTGTGCACATTTGTATTGATTTGGTTCAAGCGCAAATCTGATCTTCAGATGTGTGCGCATGCTCACTTGTTTGTTTAGGTGCGAAGAATACAGAACGAAGTGTCGCGCTCGTACGTCCTCATGCTGGGAGGAATCAAGCCATCGATCGACAATCTGAAACTGTCGGTCAAGAATTCGTGCGTTACCTTGTCGCTGCGTTGTCACACACATCAGATCGCCGCGGAAGTGAAGTATTGGCAGTGTCCACATTTTGCACTGCCGACTGCGGGTTGGCAGTCAATCCGATAAAGCGACCGACAAATCTTACTAGAAATCTTGCTGCCACTGGTTGCCAATGAAACTTTAGGTGCCAGTAAAATTAATATGGTAAAATCAATTAAGTGAATTTTTTAAATGATTTTTTATTATAAATTAGAACTTTAATAATTCGAGGGTTGCCGCAGTGGGCACTAAAGTTTTTTTTATAATATAGTTTGCCTGAAAAACTTTAAACTTTAGCTTTAAAACTAGCTTTAAAACTTTAAAAGTAAACATGCAACTAGACACGCAAAAGTTGGTCTAGAAGACGTTGTTAGGGAAGTTGATTTTGCATGCAGCGGAAAAAGGAAGTCGATCAAAAAGAGAGAAGAGGAGTAGGGTCTTCTCCTAGGTCTTCTCTTGATTATAAGGTCTTTCTCTCTTAGCGAAGCGTAGCTTTTGTCAAGAGAAAAGAAGGTTATGAAGGTTTTACCCTGTCTCTCCTCTCGCGTGGACTCAGACCTTAGCCGATTTATCTAGAATTTTTTGTACTGATCCCGAAGTTAGGGGGGTCTGGGACCCCAAAATAACCTTAAACAGCCACTTTCAAAATTGTTTCTAATGAGTTCCTAACTATATATCAACCCTTAAAAACACTTCAACAAGCCTCCAATGTACCATTTGCATTGATCCCGAAGTTAGTCCAGACAAACCGGCTAGGTTCTGAGTCCACGCGCTCTTCATTTGGCTCTCTTATCCTGCAGTTGGAGGCGCGAGTGAGAAAATAATTGATCAGTAGACTTGTTCGTAGACCTTCTGACAAACTAGGCCAGATCCCGTTAGATCCGCCCCTCATATATGGGGACGCGGTATGTATAACAAAACCCCCAATCATCGATTTTGCATGCAGAAATTAAATCTATATAGTACTCCTCAATCCCTGGACTCCTTCAATGCCATTTGTTTGTTGAATGTAGCGACCACAAACTCTGTATATATGATTCCTATATGATTCCTGTATTCAACTAGCTATTCGATATGTTGATGACTTCATGCATAGACTTTCTTTATATATGTACCAAGTGGCTGGATGAAAAGGAATTCCTGCATTGCCTGGCTGAACTAAAATCCATTGATTCTAATAATTGTAACTGTACAAGTAACTGTCCACTCCCTGGTGATTCCCCGGTGCAAGTACATCTAAACTTTTCATCCGTGATGTCATCCAATCACTTTTCATCCAATGCTATAGATCCGATCGATGTTGTCTAGGATGTCCCCAATTATTAATTATTTTGAATGTGACTAGGAATGTGAATATAAATTTAAACCCAAATAGACTACTAGTATACCCGAAAGAATATCCGGTGGAATAGCTAGTGAAAAAGTCCGGTTACCGAACATTTTGACTTGCCTTTTTGAAAAGTCAACTTACTATTTTCAAAAAGTCCAGTTGGTGGATCTCGAGAAGTATATGGACTATAAAGCTGAAAATTGGTGTACAAAGCGGGCTTAAAGCGTCTAAAAGCAAACACTAACTTTTAAAGGCTTTGGACAATTATTTTCCTCAGGTAGAAAAAAAGTCCGGTTGCCTAAAATAATAAGTTAAAAAGTCAACTTACCAAAAAAAAGTCCGGTCAACCAGACTTTTTTCAAAAAAGTTCAGTGGACTTTTTGAAATGGCAACTAAACTTTTTAAAATATCAACTTGCCTTTTTTTTAATCATCTATTTCTTACAAAAATAACAGGGTTAAGCCAATAAAGAAGCAACTATAGAATAAAAGATGAAAAAACTTGTTTATAACTCTAGGAACTACTATCATATACTATAAAAAACGTACAAAAACTTACATGAAAATGTACTTACATACGATGATGAAGCTAACACATAGAAATTGAAAACATGCAGACAATGTTACATATAAACAGATGTAAACAGTAAGCTCGTTTAATGCTCTGCTGCAAAATAGCTTTCGTTAGCCTTTTCACGCTTCAAAAGCCAATTAAAAACCAGATCTTCCATAATGAATCGATCATATGTGTATCTGCCACCCTGCAGAGCAAATCTCTTGCATATTTTTTTATGAAAGCTCTCGTAGCCATAACACCTTGCAGTGTTGAGCGATCCAAATCACCGAATCCAAAGTGGAAAATGTGAGTAGATTCTGTAGTGTGTTTTCGGTACCACCCAGCTATATGCTTTTGTGAAGAGTTTTTGCCATGTGGGGATGATGACTTCGAGCTCTTTGACTTTTGTTTCATCCAAACGCTAGATCCAAACGACCAGTCAAGGCCGAAAAAATGTGTGAATGGAGGTGAAATGAATATCCCGGCATATTTTCACGCAAAAAAACATGAGGATACCGTTCCTGCAAAGAAGAAGGGGGGGCGGCTGCAGAAGAAAACAAACCGAAAAGGAAAGAAAGGGGAGCGATCGCTGGAGGAGAAAGTAAATCGAAAAAGAAAGGACCACGTCCCTCACCCCCTCTATGCTCTGACACTATGCAGGCAGAGAGCAGACAGAAGGAACGACGTGAGAAGATGGAAAAGGAGGGGTTTTGCATCCCTTCTGATTTTCGGGAGAAGTTTATGGTCGGGGCGCAATTGCAGATTTGTCATGCATTGCATGCTTTCCGACGTGAAATTCACCATTCAGGTAACAGAGTTGCGGGAACTGAGTGAAAAAGAACGAGAGGACAGGGAGGTGGAGGAATTCGAAGATGACCGCATGGTTGTCTTTCGCTACCTCAAAGTGATCCCCCCCACCGATCTCCCAGAGGAGAAGAAGAAGAAATACACTCAATTTCTGCGGGATTCGGGAACCACAAAATGGGAAATGTTTGCCCGAGAAGGGCATGCCTTAAATACAGATCAGCAGCCCCTCTCTGGAATGTGGAGAGACTACGAATTTTGGTGAATCCCGTCAACTAGCTCGAATTTGGTTCCCTGTTGCTTGATGCACATACTAACCTTTCACTGCTGTATCAGAGGCATGCATTTTCATTAAAAAATATCATTGATTTTAAGGGAAAAAATATGATTAAAATGTTAACCGGACTTTTTTTTTTTTGGCAATTTGCCTTTTTTTTTTGTAAGTGGCGGAAATTTTATTAAGTAATTTTGGGAAGTTGACTTTTTGACTTGCTATTTTAGGCAACCGGACTTTTTTTCTATTTGAGAAAAATAATTGTCCAAAGCTTTTAAAAGTTAGTATTTGCTTCTAGACGTTTTAAGCCCGCTTTGTACACCAATTTTCAGCTTTATAGTCCATATACTTCTCGAGATCCACCAACCGGACTTTTTGAAAATAGCAAGTTGACTTTTCAAAAAGGCAAGTCAAAATGTCCGGTAACCGGACTTTTTTACTAGCTATTCCACCAGACATTCTTTAGGGTAAGCTTAAGTAGAAAAGGTCGCGGGGAGCGACTTTCTTAAGCCGTTGTGGCTTCTACATCATGAGATAAATTGGTGTACAGGAGGACTGAGAGTTCCAAATTGGATGTTTTTGAACAATCAAAGTCTTTCTCTTTCTTTCCAGCTCGCCTCAGGACATTGAGATTGAATGCATGCATGCTCGTCGATGCACATTATATGGCCCGTGCTCCGTCTACCTGCTATGCATCTGCCGCATGATCTGTGCTCTGCGTGCGTGCATGGCGATGGCTCAAGGTGTATGGTGGCACGCCTGTCTGTGGCTTGCAATGGCCGTGTAGTAGCAATGCAATCCTGTCATCTTTACCCTCAGGCTGATTCAACTGCTTCATTTTGCTACCTTCTATATAAGCTACCTAATTAGTTTAGTTATGACCTAGGTTATGACTGACTTAATTAAGGACTTATTCAAAAACTGATCGAAAAATATTTTTTTAAAATAAAGTCTGGAGGGCAAAAAAAAAAACTTTAATAAAAAAAACTTTAAAACCTAGTTTAAAACTTTAATGTCCAACCCTAGTAATAATTTTAGCTATAGAGTTATATTTAGTAGCACTTTTATATTAGTATCAATTTTTGTATTTCGCTTAAATTTAGTATTACTAGGTCTTAACTTGAAATTGTAACTAGCCAAGGTCTTATCTGCAAAGTTGATTCTATGATAAAGTCTGAGAAAAAGGGGGAACAGAAGTTTACAAAGCCGTCTCTGACAGTTACAGACTAAGTTATAGAAAGAAGTGGTCCTTCAGGTACACCTGGAGGTACATAGTTTTATTTTCTTCGATTTTAATTTTAGACCGTACGTGCAGTATTCGCAAATTTAAAAGTTCTTTGGTTCCTTCAAAAAGTTAGATTTTAAACCGCTGTTCTATATTGCTCCGACCCTATTTGTCAGAATGCAGCCAGAATCTATAAAAATCTCTAAGAGGCCTAGTCCTAGGCAGAGGTAAGACATAAGCCCCATATAGTGTAAAAGTCTAACACTGAAGGTTGTATCCAATACTAGGTCTAATACTGTTTGCAGGTCGATTTTTTTAAAGGGAATTGTTTCCCGAAAAATGTAAAATTGTCGATCTGATCTCACGGCAAGTATTACCTGGATTTCTTAATCTTGATTTGTTGATTGAAAGACTTTGTGTTGCTTTTGGGTCTTTCAGAAAGTTCTTTGCGCATGCAACAGTCCAACTTTGGCTAGGCCTATCACAGCAAAAAAAAAAAAATTAAAGTCTATCCTGAAAGACCCTATAAGCCACTAGATCTTCTCAACTAGAAGCCTATCATTAGAGTCTCTTGAAATCTTCTTACAGGGAAAGACTCAAGGATGGGATGCATTACATATTCCCGTTCCTTTCATTGTTCAGCCGTTTTATCTCATCGCATTTTATGGGCATGCTACTATTGATTGCAATTAATTCAACTTGTATGAAGAAGCATGCACATGCATACATGCAGTTCAGCATGGCTCATCAATCTATGAGGCGGTGTGCATGGCGGCGGGCACTTCAGGCATGGCGGCTCAACAATCACCTCCTGACTGAGGCACAGACGAAGGAACAAATACAGAGCCGTCTATCTACCCACAACGCCGACTGACTCTCATGCACATGCTCGATCGCTTCGCAAAGTCAATTTTCTTAACACGTGCGGCACTGTCACTGCTCCAGAACCTGCTTTCTCTTTCTTCTCAACTCTCGCAGTGGAAGGAACACCACCATTGCAGCGCTCTAACATGAGCTTGGTCTGTCTATCTGCCCTCATGTCACTAGTCCTGCACCAGTACACATGGAAACGCAGACGACGCAATTCCTGCCTGACATAAGCAAAAAGAACATTCATAGTGGGCTCTGCCTTTGCCTGTCCAGACTCTAGCTGATCCATCAACAGCCCGGAATCCATCACGAATTCAATCGGCACTTTCTTACCCCAAAGCGCCTCTGCCAAAATCTGATCCTTCCAAGTAAAAGCTTTCTTCACGCTCTCTGCAGATGCAACTGTCTCTGACAAAGTGCTCGAAATCAGTTTTCGCTTCACTCTCGCACTCTTTCATGCAAAAAGGTTGCTCTTTCTTAAAGCATGAATCCTTTTTCTGTCTACCTGTTCTGTCTGATCTACAAGGTAAGCTTCGTTTTCCCATCGTCCTAAGCTTTACACTTCTGGAGAGAATAAAACCTATCATGAAAAACAACCATCTTGGGGTCCTTGACTGCGGTAAAAATAAGAGAGGTCTTCCTTTGCTTCGCATGATTCAACAAACGTAAACCACCTTCTACCTTCTCTGCAGACGGCTTAGTCAACCAACGACTCAACTCACCAAAAAGAAAAGAAATGGCTGGCTGTGTCCTTGCTGCCCACCCAGTCACCTCCATGATCTTCTGCATGAGGGGCACATATTCTTCTTTAATCTCTTCTTCTTTTGGAAGGTCTAAAAGGTCTGGTCTGATCTTCCTCCCCTTCAGTTTGCTCTCTTCCACTTCAACG
>JAHBMJ010003241.1:76316-87588 GCA_018398765.1 Chromera velia | reverse complement strand
AGACAGACAGACAGACACACACACACACACACACACAGACGCATTCAGACACATTCAGACGTAGACAGGCATGCGCAGACGCACACAGGCACACACAGAGAGACAGACAGACAGACACACACACACACACACACACATACACACATACACACATACACACATACACACACACACAGACGGCGGTGATGAGGGGGGTTAAAACGTCGTCCTTCTGTACGTGTAAACTAGACACTATTTCTCATCTCTTTGTCAGTTTTTCTTCCTGTCCCCCCATCTGCCAGCCTTTCTCTGTTTCCTTGTTTCGTTCTTCCATTTTTGTTCTTTACTTTTTCGTTTCTCTCTCTCTGTGTTTCTCCTTCTCCCTTCCATTGACTTCTGCCGGTCTTAGTCACCCTGCTTTTTTCTTTTGTACCCATGGTACCTGTTTGCCTCTGTGTTATAACACCGAATCTTCTATCAAGGGAAGAAAGTGCCGTGAATGCAATGACTTTGAAGGGATTGGATTCAGCTAGAGAAGGTTTTGGTCGTTCGGAAGAGTGGGTGACTGAATTTCTTCTGATGTGATGTGCTCTGATTGCACGTTTGCAGGGAATTCTAGAATACTACTCAGAGGGAGGGAATGAGGGGTTCCACAAAATCGGACAGGGGGTGATTGCCTACGGGCACGACACACCTCTCGTCTGTCTGCCGACAACAATTGCGGACTCCTGGAGAGTGATCGATGACTACGCGAGAATGAGGCTGTTCTTCACAGTCTTTCGGGCGCCTCTGCAGGGGATGAAGGGGAGCTTTGTGTGCACGAGCGCCAAATGTGAGAGAGAAATTTCATTTGACGTGGGGCCTGCGGGGAGCATCACTGAAGACGCCTGCTTTGCGCTCATGGGAGTCGAGAAGGGCGTCCGCTTCGGTTTTGTTCGGGTGAGTGGGAGGATTCGTTCAAATGGTTCTTGCTTGCGCTGGCCGGCTTTCCTGATTGGATTCTGCTCTTGCGTCTGTTTTTTTGCGTCACAAAATCTGATCTCTGTCCGTACACTGTATAAGCATATCGATCCCTGTTCAAATGACGGCACTGACTGTGTGTTCAGGGCCTGATGTGGGAACGGTCTCCCTTCTCTTGGGGCGACTTCCTGAAACAGAGGCGGCGGTGGCTCCAGGGCCTCTGGAAGGTCGCTGGGTATAAGTCGAAGCTGAAGTGCAGATCCAGAATACTTCTGCTTCTCACTCTCACAGTCAGTCAGTTGGTTTGTACGCGAAAATGACTTTTGCTCCTTGGTGGGAGGGTGCATTGGTCAGACTCTTGATTTGCTCTTGGCTTCATTGGGATTCCGGACACGGGTCGGAGTGCCTGTTGTGCATTGTTCAATATGCAGCCTTCCTTCTGTGTGGGTGCAGCTGGATGCCTTTTTCGCGTAGTGTGCACGTTCCGTTCACTTTCCTCTACGCCTCCCCGTCCGTATTTTCTCTCTCCGTCAAGTTTCCGACCTTGCCTCCGTTCTTCTCTTTTCCCGAAACTGTTCCTCTTGCGCTTTCCTCTGCTTTGCTTTTCGTCGACTTTCTTTCTGCCGATGCTCCTCCTTTTGTCCCTCTCCCCGCTCTCCCTAGTCCATCCATCCGGTTGCCCTTTTGCTTTGCCGAATAGCTTCTTGTGTGCCTGCCACTCTCCGTTCCTCCCCGCGTGACTTGCCCCTTCCCCGCTTTTCTCCTTTACAGCTCTGCACAGTCCCCCTCTTTCATCCCCCGCCTCTCTGTCTGTGTATCTGCGTGTGTGCGAAAGAGAGAGAGGAGGGAACAGACACAAGGAAGTTCGGGGCGGCGTCTGTTTGGTCTTCTATTTCGTCTTCCGTTGTTCCTGTCTTCCTCCAGCTTTCATTGTTTCCTTGCTTGTCATATTCCTTTTTTTCCATCTCAACTATCGCTGGGATGCTTTGGCTGCTTTAGCACACCCCTCTCTCATCTATTGTGATGGTTGTCTGGATCTGAAAACCCTCCATGACATGGCTCGGCTCCATGCACTATAATATGATGTTGCAGGTCTGGTCTGGCACTCCCCTCTTCTACCTGGTTCAGTTTGTCTATTGGACGATGGTGGTCCTTCGGTGGTGGCCCTCGTCTCCCAATTGGCTCTCCCTTCTGACGATCACTCTGACAAAGACCGGAATCTTCTGGGGGTACACCTTTGGGGCGATGCACAATTTTCGGTACGTCCGTCCGTCGCATGCATGTTCAACAGAGAATTACACTGACTGCGAAACGCCTTTGTACATTTGTTGCCACATCCGGGAATCGCCAGACGATCACATACTTGAAGAATTTTGTATATGGAACGGTACCAAGGGTGTAGATGAACAAATATCAGCCAGATTACCCTGATCACAAAATGGCGGAAAGCTCAAAGACACTCAGACAGGGGCATCCAAAAGCCAAGCGTAGGAAGCACAGAAACACAGCGAGCGAGCGAGACGCAGCTTTCTTCCGCCACCCCATGAGGTCATTGTTCTTTCGACGCCTAGCTGTCTGGCCACCCTTTCTGCCAACAGTGCTTTGAAGCTATTCTTTGTTTAGGAGGGCTTTCTGGTGATGCAGGGACACACAAGTAAGGACTCGGTTTAGTAAACGGCGAGAAAACCCTTTTCCATGGGAAGACTTTTAGAAGAAGTTCACATGATTGCTTGCTGTTTGCAGCTGTTCGCCATCAAAGACGACATCGGAGCGTCTTGGGAAGTTGATCTGGAAAGTCTGTATCGTCGCTCTCACTGGATGCCTCTACTGGGTCTGGCTGATCTTCGAATGCTTGTGTGAGTCTGGAGAGCCAGCCAGCCAGGCATACGCTTTTTACTGTCAAGGTTTTACTCTGAAAGAAAATCGTGATGGCGTATTTTGTAGTGCATCTGGAGGGCGTGCCTGCTGCAAAGAGGTTTCTTTGAGATTCATGTGTCAGGCAGCGGTCGCCAGCAGGCATTGCAAGTGCGGATGCACGCGTCTGTGAGAGCGGACGAGAGAGAGAGGCTGTGCGAGTCTCTCTCTCTCTTTCTCTGTGTGTATGTGTGTATGTGTGTATGTGTGTGTGTGTGTGTGTGTGTGTGTCTGCAGCTGTTGGATACGCGTTTGTTACCTGGGCAAAGACGGCGTCGGGGTTCCACGTGGTGAAGAAGGAGTTCGGCGCGATCGCCGCCGCTCCACAGGAAGCAGAGCAAAACAGACTAAGTGAGTGAGTGGATAAATTCATGGAGCAAGATACACGGCCGCACGCTCTTGACAAGAGAAGGCCATTCAAAAGACTGTGCGACCCGAAGAAAAATTAAGTGTTTGTAAACCAACCGATATTGCGAAGGAAGTCATGCAGTGGCTCCCTGACGAGAAAAAAAAACAGCCGAAGGAGACTGTCTGCGTGTCTATTTGACCCACAGAAAAAATTTGAGTTGCGCGAAAGTTTTGAAGACTGAGACTTTGATCGATCCCTCTTGAAGCCTTGCTCGCTCTTGGTGTGCTCTGACGGTTGGATCAGTTGACGCCCTTCCTGATGTCATCTGTCTTTCCTCCCTGGAATCCTTCGCTCTCTCGCTGTGTGTGCGCAGCCGATTCTCATGTCAGCCGCTGCGTGTGTGAGGTCGAAGAAGCAGAGGACGACGTGACTGCAGCATCCGAATACGAAGACGCACAGAGCAATCGGGGCAGCGCAAGCTCACAGAGCAAAGGCGAGACGACGACGTCTTTCAGAACTCAGCAGTGTGGAAAGTGCAGGGGTTTCACCCAGCAGTCCTCACTCCACAAGGATGGAGGGGTTCTGTCCTCACCCGAGCACCAAAGGGGGCTGGCATGTCGGGGGGGAAAGAGTGAGCATGTAACAAATCGGTCCAAGAGTTGTTGGAACAGTTGGGCTTCGACTTCCACCGCCGGTTTCTCCTCTCTTCCCTCGGGCGACCAACTGACGAGAAGTCAGAATGGGAAGATGCTGAGGGAATCTCTGCTTCCGTTGGAGAGGGGCGAAAAAACAAATCTTTTACGTGACTTGCAAGCATAGAAAACAAACTTAAGCAACACGATGCCAATGTATGCGTGTTGCAAATGAGACTCTCACGAGACCTACAGGAGGTCAAAAACGCAAGCGGAAGGGAGGGATGGGGAAGCAGAGCAATTTGATATGATAGCATGTGGGGGGACGGAAAGAAGATCGACTCAGGGGGGAGACTGTTCTGCAGAGCAGAATTAAGGAATGGAGTACGATGGAGGGATGGATTCGTCATATGAGTGGAGGGAAGGAGGGAAGGAGGGACTTTTGTGAACAGCCCCCCTGCGTGTCTTCGTGACACAATCGCTACCCGGGGGCTGGAGGGAGCTCTGCAGAATGAGAGAAAAGTCAAGATCTCTTTTTGACGTGTCCTACATCGTTTCATCTCGTCCTTGCATGCTCTCTCTCTCCGTGGTCCTTCCTGCCCCCATGCATGCATCGTTTCGAAATCTCTGTTGGGGTTGCTCCTTGGGAGAGGGAAAGGGAGAAGGGGACCTATAAGGCAAGACAGGAGGAAAGAGTTGAATGATTGACAGGACAAAGAAGGAGAAACCAAAAGAAGAGAGAGAGAGATCAAATGGAGGACAAAGCCAGCAGTGGATGAAGGAGAGATTGCCCATGAAGGAGAACAGCAGATGAAGCATGCAGACAAAAGCAACGCCAATCTTAGCTCCGATTGACATCTTCGTCCTTCCTTTCCTGCTTTTCAGCAGTCATACGAGCTCTACATCAATACGTTTACGGTCTCTCTAAATCTCCTTCGATCGATCAGCCCAATACGCGCACCGGTCGTCCATGCACGCACTCTTCTTTTCTCTCCTCTTCTTTTCGCTTCCCAAGTCACTTGGATACGACAAAGAGAGACAGACAGACAGACAGACAGACAGTCAGACACACACACACACACACATACACATACACATACACATACACATACAGAAACACACACACACACTCACACACACACACACGCAAGAGAGAGAGGAGAGAGAGAGAGGCAGAACAAATAGACGTTCCTAGCCGCATGAAACATCCATCCAGATTCTGCCCCCCTTCATTGCACGCCGCTGTCTTGCATGCCAATTTTTGATAATTCGATCAATTCAATCCAATCGATATCGTTCAACCTATTCGAGCAAGCAGGGATGAAGTTAGCAACACTGTTGGCTCCATTCCCGATGGAAAAGAGGAATTCGTATGCACAGACACGGCGGGTAAGAAAAAGAAACATCTGATCAAACAAATAATTCGAGAGAGAGAGAGAGAGAGAGAGAGAGAGAAACTTCACGTAATGCAGTTGACATTGTACACAACAGGCCGCCTCGTTTTGCCTCTCTGCTTCTGCACGAATATTTCATATGTCAAGCGGTCAGAACCAGTAAGAGCGTCGTCACAGGGCTTCGATCTTTCCGTAGCATGCAATGCACATCTTGTCTTCCCTCTTTCTTATTTCTGCTACAACCTCCTCCCCTCTCTTTCCTCTCTCCCTTGTTCCTGTTCTTCTTCCCTTCGTCTTTTCCCGCTTTGTTCTTTCTTCTTTACTTATTCTGTCTACTGTTTCTTGGTTCTTCTTGTACCTTGAAATCAGAGTGAAAAAGAAAAACGTTTGAATTCAACTTGAAGAACGAATAGTCAAAAGGACTAGCAAAAGGAGAGATTCACTCTGATTCAGGCGGGAACGTACGATATAAATTCAAAAAAAAAAAATGGTGAAGAAGAAAATGACAACTTACATAGAAGTAAATTAATTTACAAACTATATATAGAGGTAATTTGTATACAAAAAAATATGATTTTTACTCATTTCTTTTTTTTTCTCAAAGAAACAGAAAAACGTGTTGCTTACTATGGTTTGCCACGGTGTTACCGATTGGCGTTTGCGTGTTATTCATTTATTCATCGATCAGTATGCTGCTACTAGCCTGCTAGTATATTAGTTGCACAAATTCTCAATCACAAATAATCATAAAGAGAAAGGGGGGAAATAAAAGAAGAAAGGAAGAATACAAGAGGATTTGGGAAGCAATGGAAAAGGGAAAGAAGGTAACTTTTGAAGAGTAGGAGGAGAGAACAAAGCAGAGAGCTAGGCAGAGAGAGAGATGCAGGAAACACACATATTAAGCCAAAATGCCCTATCGTCTGGTGTCTTAGGCTCTGCACTCCATAAATAAAAAAGAAAAAAAAAAGAACGTTTCCGATCTTTTTTTAATTATTATTTATCAACGAAAACCTAGACCAATATATACATAATTTTTATGCAACACCCCGTACAATTAACACTCCTGCAACACTTGAACAACAGTTGTTTGTCTGTTGACTGCCATGATAAAAAAAAAAAAAAATATTAAAAAAAAGTTTTTCCGATCTTTTTTTTTTATATATAGTGCAGAGCCTAGGTAGTGTCATTAGTATTATTTTTGGAATGGTTCCCTCTCAGTCAGCGGCCCAAAACATATAAAGTTCAGAACAGTTGTTAATTGATCGTGGCCTGGGAAACCAGGCGGGCCACGTGGTATAGTCTGAGCCTCGGCAGTGAGGCACCCCCCTCTGCCGTTTGTGGGGGCGACTTCTAAAAGACAAAACAGCGACAGTGTCCTAGGGTACCAATAAATTACTTATCACTTATAGCGGGAAGGCTTAGCCGCCTAGGCATCGGCTAAAGGAAAAAAAAAAAAAAAGATCCCCAAAACCCTTTACTTTTTTTTTTTTTCTTTTTCAGTCGAACAACTGTTGTTCAACTGTTACACAAGTGTTGTTCATGTGTTGCACAACTGTTGTGTAGTATTGTTTAGGGTAGAAATAATATATACATATAATGCCTAAGTCAATTTTATACAAAAAACTGTATATATATAATCACTGTTAATCAGTTATTGATCATAAGCTCGGCTAACTTCCTCTCCGGGCTAAGCCAGCTCCTGGCACTGACATATTCATTGAGCCATGCCTAAATTTATTGGAACAGATTTTAATTGTTTTATCACATCGCGATCGATAGGTTTTTTTAGTTATACTGCCACGTCGCAAGTGTCAACCCATCGTCTCATGGCCGCATGAACGTATGGGTGTAACACATCAATTTTCACACGATAATCCATCCAGCGGCGGTCGTTGTCCTTCCCGCTGTCTGACTGACTTGGCGTCATGTCTTCAGGAAAGACGGGGGTCTGGTAAACCATCCAATGCACATACGTGTGCCGTCGATACAGAAGCTTTATTTCATGGTTGTGGCAAAAAGCCTCGGGCAGAAGCTGATGTGGCTGCACCTCATTCGGAGGCACTCCGGAAGGAAGGAGGGAGCACAATTGACCGCTGATCACTGCCGCCCCATCCGGCAGGAAGAACGAAGCGATGGCTACCGCTCCCGCCGGAGCAATCATCACACTTGTAGTGGACAAGATGTCAAGTTGGTCTGCAACCGACACAGTGGCGGGATCTAAGGTTGACACTTTCACAGGCCAGCCACACGCCTCTGCTTCCGTCCAGTTGCTACGTAGGTACGCTTCGATCTCGGGGTAATTGCTGAAGTTTTGCTTTCCGACCTTCTTGAGAAGGAGGATGTGCGGGCCACGGATGTACGGAAGGGCTTTCCCGTGCTGGTAGTAGGTGTAAGCACGATACAGACGCTTTGCCCGAATGTCTTCATCTGGACCTAAAGCATGTTCGTGCAAATACGGGTACTGATAAATGTTGAGCTGGGAGATGCCGGCAAACACGTTGGCAAAGCATGCCGTTCCGCTTGGGAATGTTTCGCGGGCGTTCTTCCTCTCAAAGTAGGAGTCAAACAGCGGGGCGATGATCTTGCTCGTGAACTTTTCGCAGAGCCGTTTGAGACCGTAGGAGGTGTATGCTGCGATGTTCAAGTCCTCTGGGGACGCGTTCGAAAAGAAGACGCCTTTCTCATTGTAGCCTTCGTCCACGCAAGTATCATTCAAGAAGAGCTGGAAGCGAGCGTCGCGCATTTTCTCGTACACGGTACCTTCGTCTACGCGGACTCCGATTTTCTCCAGCCAGGTGTACATCAGCGTGAACAACGCAAACCCCATCTCGTCCAGTGCGTGACCCGGATTAGAGAGGGAAAAGCGGCGCGCAACAACCAGGTTTTCCCCATCAAACGGGACTTTGCGCTTTGGAAAAGGCCCTCTTACTACCCGTGGAACAAGAAAGTCGTCAACAGGTCCGATATTACCATCAGCCCATTGCATTCGGGGACTGAGTCCAATTCTGGGAAGGCTTGTCTCCTTTTCCCCTTCAGCAAAATACAACAGATCAAATGTCTCCATATCCACACAGACGTTCTGGAAGACACAAGTTCGCACACCTCTTTCAGCGTACGTTCCTGGTTCACTCAAGAAACATTCAAATGAAGAGAATTTTTGCTCCTCCCTCGCTGAGAGGAAACGAGAGTAAATCCACACGGCCGCGCAAATTATGCTGACGGCAGCGCAGATCCGAGAGGTCAGCAGCCTCGCCCTGTACTTCATCCCCGCAAAAAAGGAGACGGAATCTGTCTGCTCAGTCGATCTTCAATGCTCTGTCATTTGTCTCTAGATTCATCTCACATGACAAACTCAATGATGCGCTTCGGATCGATTATATATGTCACTGCCAGGGGGACCGTCAAGTATGACAGAAATAAAGACCATTGTTGCTCATCATTTGCTCATCAGACATCTTCAGACACAAAAAAACATCACAAAACGATATTAATACAAAACGCGGCCGAATTTAAACAATTGTTTTCGGTGAATCGGATGTGAATGGCCCCGGAAAGCGAAGCGGGGGGCACTTAGAAAACAGAAATACCCCAGCCCACGTGCACGCTGTGGCCCCGGAAAGCGAAGCGGGGGGCATTTACAAAACAGAAATACCCCAGCCCACGTGCATGCATGCACGCTGTCTTTCGGCAAAAACCCGGCCCCGAAAGGCTGAATATGCACCAATTGTGCGTGCGTCAGATCTTTCACCAAAAAAAGGCCCCGGAAAGATCCCGCCCCAAATGGTCCAGAAAAGCGTGCATGAACCCGCGTTGTCATGCATGCGTGCGTCAGTAGCCCTAGAAAGTGACAGGCTGCATCCCCGGGCTTTTTTCCTGGGAGAGGGGGGGTTCTGCAGCTTTTCCCACGGAGGGGGGGGGTCGGCGCGACCGCCCGGTTGGCTGGCCGGCGTACGTCAATCGTGAAGTTCTCATTTTTCTTGCTTTCCGGGGCCGTTTGCAAGCTTGCTTACGTCAGATCTTTCGGTAAAAACCCGGCCCTGAAAGGCGGAATGTGCACCAAATATGCGTACGTCAGGTGTGGCCCTGGAAAGCGAAGCGGGGGGCACTTAGAAAACAGAAATACCTCAGCCCACGTGCACGTTGTCTTTCAGTAAAAACCCTGCCCCGAAAGGCTGAATATACGCCAAATGTGCGTGCATCAGGTGTGGCCTCGGAAAGCGAAGCGGGGGGCACTTAAAAAACAGAAATACCCCAGCCCACGCATACTGTCTAAACCTGCCTAGGGTGCCCACCTGCCTGGGGTCCTGGGGTACCCCAGGCTCGCTGCAGGCGGCCCGTGAGGGCCGCCTGGGGCGACCCCAAGTGCTTGAGCTCAACGTCATATATAGCTTCGCCCCAGGCAGTCGTAGACAGCTGCATGGGGCACAGAACTTCATGCCGAGCACGCTAACCTGTCTGCCAGTGTCATCTAGTGCCAATCAGGAAACCACTGTTCAAACCAGGCTTCAACCAACTGATTATGCATGCACATTGAAGTTGTTAATGCATGTAAGAGAGTAGCACAAGCTAGTGAAACGACTGGAAACAACTAAGCATCGCCAGAGTGCACGTGATAGATTGAGATCGATCGAGATGGATGGACAGTTATTCAAAAACTTGGGAGACGCAGTTCTCATACAGAAGATAGCCGGTCATTCTCAGCAAACCTGGAGACAAACACACAAGTCAGAAGATAACACAGTGGTCGTTTGTATGAGAGTGAAGAGAAGAGAAAAAGTTGAAGATAAAAAGGCAGGTGTAGGAAATGGGTAGTGTATGCATGCATGTATGCGGATCCATCAAATTTTATCTAGCCGCAAAACGGCGACTTGTTTGTTAAATGTTGCTATAAGATGCTTTATTGCATTGAGAAAAAGAGGCTCTCCAGCTTGCTGGACTTTCAAGAAAGAAAAGTAGATGCGTTTAGCTGACCGGCCATTCCATACAGTAAGGGGAAATTGGTTGAGTTTCAGAGAACTTGAACGACGCCGCCTGTGGCGCTTTTGTTTGATTCTGTATACAATGTCATGAACGAGGACAGAAGCTGAAAAGAAATAAGAAGGTATCATGGGTTTTTAAAAAAGAAGTGGATAGACCGTCATGCGGCGAGTATATTAAAGTTAAAACATACAGAGACACAACTGTTGCTCAAAGTTTCGCTGAGGTCGACTCTCAAAAGTGAAAAGCAAACCGCAAAGTAACAAGGATTTGTGATCGACGTGCTGACAAGTAGTTCGTCCAGTGGCAAGACTGGTGGGCTGCGTGGCTAAACCTACTCTGCACACAGGTCACTTCATAATATCTTCTAGCCGCTCCCAGCATGCGTTGACTGACCTTTTGAGATCCAAAAACTCAGATAAGTCCGTTCTGGTTAAGCGGGTCGTCTCCAAAGCTTGATGACACGACAAATTGAAGAGCTGACATTCTAGAAAGACATTCAGTGACACACTGTTCAACAGTTGTATTGAAAAGATGAAGTGAACCAACATCAGACGACAATGAAGCTCGACTTGAAAAGTAGAGAGCTGTATTGCGATGCATGCATGAGGCTTTGTACGAACTTTTTCTGCGCGTTGCATGGCCCTCAAAATGGAACTGGTTGGGGACGCGTTGTGTATGCGGCGCGCCGGTGCATGTGCGGGATTACATGGGGTGCGCTCGCGGGCCCGCCCATGCATATCGCCACGTAATTAACCGGCAGCCTGCAGGGCGGCCACAGCTTGGGGGGGCCAAGGGGGCCCTAGGCGGTCCGCAAGGACCACCTGGGGAAGGTCGAAAGTAAGGCCCCAGGCAGCCTGAGAGAGCTGCCTAGGGTCAGCCCAGGCAGTCATTTTCTAGGTTTAGACAGCATGAGCCCACGTGCACGCTGTCTTTCGGTAAAAATCTGATACAAGCAAGCTTGCGAACGGCCCCGGAAAGCAAGAAAAATGACAACTGCACGATTGATGCACGCCGGCCAGTCGACCACCCCCCCCTCCCCCCTCGCGGAAAAAGCCGCGGAACTC
>JAHBMJ010003241.1:59665-75576 GCA_018398765.1 Chromera velia | reverse complement strand
GGGGGGGGGGAGGATCGGTGTAATGGCTGGCCGGTGTACGTCAATTATGCAGTTCTCATTTTTCTTGCTTTCCGGGGCCGTTCGCAAGCTTGCATGCGTCAGATTTTTGCTGAAAGACAGTGTACATGTACCTGGGCTAGGGTATTTCTGTTTTCTAAGTGCCCCTTACTTCGCTTTCCGGGGCCACCCTGCCCTGAAAGGCTGAATGTGCGCCAAATGTGCGTGCGTCAGGTGTATGGGTCCTGGAACTTTTTTCCTGGGGTGGGGGGGGAGAGTTCCGTGGCTTTTCCCACAGGGGGGGGAGGCCGGGGGAGTCGGCGCGATCGACCCCGACTGGCCGGCGTGCGTCAATCGTGCAGTTCTCATTTTTCTTGCTTTCCGGGGCCGTTCGCAAGCTTGCTTGCGTCAGATTCGTGAATCGAGGGTTCGTGGATGTGAATCGGTGTTTTCTTCGCGGCATTTCGCGGCGCGCGGGAGGACAATGGAGGACATGCATCGCAGGACCTCTCGCCCCCGCGCGCGCCCCGCGGCCGCCATGCAGGGCCGCGGCCGGCCTGCATGCATGCGCCGCCGGGCCGGGAGCTCGGACCCTGCTTCTCTATACAGCTCTTCTCTCTCTGCAATAAGTAGCATTGAGTCTACATCCAGCGGGAGTGCGTTCGAATTCAGCGCCGAAAAGGCTGATCAATTAAGGTTCTCTCATCCATGCACTGCTGATCCACAGGTGGACCAAAGCATGCGATGTGTCACGTGAGGGTGAATGGCAGTACGTGAGGGTGAATGTTAGGTCATCGCAGACGTGACAGGGTTCTCCGTCTCTTCCTCTGTCTGGCATGATTTGGCGAACAAGGTGGAACGCTTCGAACAAGGAATGGCGTCAGCCGCGATGTTTTGCCTCCTGATTTGCCTCGCTGCTTATGGGTGTGCAAAATCATTCGGGGTCTTGCGTAGTCTCTCTCACCCCTCTCCCGCCTTCCTCCCCGAATTCACCGTAAAGTTTTGCGGGGTCATGCAAGCCCGTCGACATCGCAAGAGCGAGGGAAAAGGACCGGCCGCGTCTTTTGTTCGGCTTGCATTGGGGCACGCAAATGCCTCAGATGATGAGCGAAATTGTGGAAAAAAGGAAGATGGCGACGGCATTTTCCGCATTTGCGTAATCGGTGGTGGCATTGGCGGTCTCGCGACTGCCCTCCTCCTCGAAAAGCTTGTGTGGAGTCGGAAGCGAGCCATCACGCTTGTGGATGCCTCGCGACACTTCACATTTAAGCCAAGGCTCGTTGATCTCGCTGTCGATGCTGTAAGGCAGGGCGAAGTGAGTGTGCCTTACGAAGAGATCCCTGCGTTGCAGGAGACGGGCATCGAGCGGGTGCAAGGGAGGGTCAGGTCAGTGGGCCTGGAAAATATGGAAGTGGAAATGGACATTTGCGTGTCCAGAGGTGTGAGTAAGGAGAAGGAGGATGTGGAAAGGGTGCGATGGGAGTACGACTGCGTGGTTCTGAGCCCTGGGGTGGAGGTGCCTGCGGAGGTGGATGAGGTGGAAAATGTCGTTCGCTTTGTGTGTGATGAAGAGAGAGACTCCATGACTCCCGGGACTCCTCGGGGAAAAAGCGATTTGGTACAAGTACCGGGGGTGATTGAATTCGGAGATTTCCGTTCTGCCATGGAGCTCCGGAAGTTTCTCCGAGCTGCCCTGCAGGAGGAAGGTGGAGAGGCGGGAAAGCGAGTGGCGGTGGTAGGGGGCGGCGCACTGGGAGTCGAGTTGGCGTTAAATATTTGTGCAGCAAGACATAGAAGGCAGTCAGCAGAACAGAATAATGAGTCGGAATCCTTGGAGGTGCATCTGTTCTGCGGAAGTGACAGGGTGCTTCCCCGTCACTCAACTCCTGTGAGAAGAAGTGTAGAGTCACTTCTGAAAGAGAGGGGAGTCAAGGTCCACCGGTCCTCCCAGGTGGCAGTCGACGGATTACACAGAGGAGAGGGTGGGGCCCTCTTTCTTTGTGCAGATAGGCGGCAGAGGGAGGAGATAGAGGCAACGCTGAGTACGGGGGTGCCCCTGCCTCTTTCGTGGTTCGTTCCGAATTCATCTGCCTCATCTTCTCACTCGTTCTCGTCTTCTTTGTCCCCTCAATCAGATTGCGCCTCAGTTCCCCCCTCCTCGGAATGTGAGGCAGCAGGGTCTGTCCGGAGGGAGGAATTCGACCTTGTCGTTATCGCATCGGGGAGGAAGGCAAAGTGGAATCAACTCAGAAGACGTTGGTCGAGTGACATGCACACACACAGTAAGATCCCCCCCCCTGTTCACATCCCATGCAAGAACGGTCTCAGTGATAATTCTGTATCCTCATTATTGTAATGCAAAGGAAAAGAAATAGAAGTAGCGGAGGGCTGCATGTCGATCGATAGACAGAAATGGTGGAGGATGCATCATTTGTGAATGCGTTGGAAGGACAGGCAGGCCAAAAGATGCATGGGTGTACCAGAAGGCTGAGGACAGACAAACAGCTCACGAGCGCCTTTCTCTTGGTAGCATGCCAAACAGTTACGGCTCAATTCGTTGAGCCGAAAGACCCAGTTGTGAATGCCTGAAAGAATTTTGCGACAACTGAGAGAGTCATGCAAGCGGTGCAGAACCTACCCATCCGGATGGGATGGGACGGGACAGAAAGGGCGGACTTGCGCTGCTAGCAGTCTAGTGAATGAATGCAGAGAGGGGAGCTGGGGTCGAGACTCTTCTTCTGAAGGAAATGGCGGACCATGACACTGCATGGAGTGTTCCTTCTCATGTTCCTCTCCCCTCCCCTCCCTCTGTGTGTGTGTGTGTGTGTGTGTGTGTGTGTGTGTGTTTGGCTTGATTCTTTACTGCAGGGCTCCAGCGTACTCAGAGGTTGAGAGAGGGCAAAGCGGCAGTGCGCGCAGTTGATTTGGAAGTGGCCCCGCCCCCGTGGGAAGCAGATGCGACGCTAGCGGCGAGTTCGAAAGGCCGACTCGGGCCTTGGGGCGGTAGTGGTTATTTGCAGACCGACGACCGCTTGCGTATCTTACGTCAGCCACCTAGCGGGGGCCTTTCCTCTCCTTCTTGTGAAGGTCAGGGGAGTTCGCGTCGGACCCTGACCCAACCACCAGGGCTCCTCAGTCCCAAGCCACTCTCCTCCGTCTACAAAGGAGCGTACGCTCTCGGAGATATTGCCGAGGTTCTTCACTCGCCCGTCAAACAGCAGCCCTTTTTGTCTTCTGTCTCCGAGGACCAGGGGGGGTTTGATCCGACGGGGAGTGCCCAGGCAGCCCTCCAACAGGCCCTCGTGGTTGCATGGAATGTGTGGGCAGATGCACACGAGGCCGAAGGGGGGGGGAGTGGGGAGCCGCCAGGCAGCAGCAATGAGAGGCTTGGTCGCTCAGGCTTCGGGGAAAACCTTTCGAGGTTCCCTGCGAGTGATTTGTCGGACCCTCAGAGCAAACCGAGGTTTCAGTGGCGACCTGTGGCACAGGGCGAAGTATTGTCAACAGACGCGGGTTCGGGGGAGGCGGCAGTATGCGTCTATCCCCCGTTGGCCTCCTTCCTGGGTCCCATCATGGCTGTGATTCACCCAGGGTTGTCTCCAACAGGGACCGTGCAGGGGGAGGGGATGATATTGCCTTCGGAAAGCGATGAGTTGGGGAAGGCTGGGGGGAAAGATGGAGGGAAGGCCTCAGAGAGGGGGGGGCACCGGGACTGGTTGAATGACGTTCGTGAGGTTTTGGGTCTTGTTGAAGGTGACATGGGGCTTCTCTTTGAAGGGAAGGAGGGTGGGAAGCTCAGAGACGGGGTGTACGCATGGAGGGATCCTCGGGTACGTTTGTGTCTCTGTCTGTGTGTCTCTGTTTCTGTCTGCCTTTGCTTTGTGTCTGTCTGTGTTGTTTTGGTGTGAGCTTGAAAGGGGAAAAGAAAGAAAACTAAAAGAAGAAGTCATATTGTCTGTCTGTATGTGTCGGTCCGTCTGTAAGACAAGAAGGCCATTGTGTACCTGCATGGGAGTTGGTCGATTCACTTAATATCTGTCTGTCTGTCTGTCTGTCTGGTCTGTCTGTCTGTCTGTCTGACTGTCTGTCTGTCTGTCTTGTCTGTCTGTCTGTCTGTCTGTCTGTCTGGTCTGTCTGTCTGTCTGTGTTCATAAAGAAAAGAAGGGAGAAGAAGAAACATATAGTCTGTCTGTCTGTCTGTCTGTCTGTCTGTCTGTCTGTCTGTCTGTCCTGCCTGCCTGCCTGCCTGCCTGCCTGCCTGCCTGCCTCTCTTTCTCTCTCTCTCTCTCTCTCTCTCTCTCTGTGTGTGTGTGTGTGTGTGTGTGTGTGTGTTTCTCTGTCTCGCCGTTCGCCCAGGATTTCCAGGGTGTCCTGGACTTTTTGCTGTCTGTATGTACGTTTGTCTGTCTGTCCGTGAAAAGAAGGTGAGAAGGAGACAGAATGACTTCGACACCGTATTTCTGTCTTCGCCTCCTTTTGCCCCTCTGTTCTTTCTGCCGGTCGGTCAAATTCGTCACCTACTATGCCCATCTGCGTGTATTTGTCTGGGCGCCCGTTTTGCTCAGTGCCTCTGTTGCCTTCATCTTTCTGTTTTTTCTGATCTCGAATACTGACGAGTCGAACAAAGGAGACGGGAAAATCTGTGTGGGCTTCGTTCCCCGGCAGACCTCATTTATCCATGCATCCTTGCAAACCATGCATCATCGGTCATGCATACCGCAGCGTCTCCAAAAGGGCATGCATTTTGACTGTCTATTGTTCTCCGCCATCTGCTTGTTGCTTGATTCTTTTAAGTTCTCTGGGTGTCCATTCCCTTGTGTTTGCTGCAGGGAGAAAGGGACGTCTTGCGTCAGTCTGCAGGCTTCTTGAAGGTTCTGCAAGCGCTGCGGGGGAAGTCATCGAGAGTGCGGCTTCCAGCAAAGACCGCTGCGGGGCCTCCCCCTCTGTCCCTACGAGAGTTGAAACAGTGGAGTGACACGGCAGTCGATGTGCTTCTCGAGCTTCTGTCTTCTTGTAAGAACCCCCCGCTCCCCCTTCCACCCCTACCCCCGTGCCTGGGCCCCCTGTCGGGATTTTTTCCTGGCAATCCGGGAGAGGCAGCTGCGGGGTTTCTGAAAGGACCCCCTGAGGGCCCGGGTGGGGCCCCGGCAGGAGCGCTTTTTGATGTCTTTGCCCGGTCTCTAATTCCGCAGGGGGGACAGAAGAAGAGTGCAAGTGGACCTGCAGGGGGTCCCCCCACTTTCAACGGACTTGTGCCATTGCTTGAGACTGCTGTGGGACGTCTTCTCGATGGCGTCCCCTCAAGTCGGGACGCTCTACCGGGGGCTGGCTCGTTGTCTTCTACTCAATTGGAACTAATGGGCAGAATTTTGAGCGGGGAGGGGGAATTGTTGTCCGTCGTTGCGCCTGACCACGAAGAGAAAGAGAAAGAGAAGCATACAGAGATCCAAGCAGCTGAACAGATCTGGAAGGGCTATGCAGCCGTGTTGGGGGAAGAGTGTGAAAACTTGCATCCCAGTGAGAAGGGGGGTGAGGGGGGGAAAGGGGCAGCTGTCGAAGAGGTGGGAAGCGATTGTGCAGTGAGAGAACGTCTGCCTCCACACATCCATGGAGAAAGGGCGAAGGCCCAAGGGGGGGAAGCGAGTTGCGAGCGGGTAAGAGAGAAAGAGAAGAGGGGGAGGGCAACGTTGTGTCAAGGTAATCGGGGGGGAACCGTGGTACAGGGAGGAGATGTGAACAATATTGCTGAGCTTGCTGAGGAGCAATCGGTACCAGGGCCAGAAGTTGAAAATGGAATTATAAATGAAGATGAAGGGGCGGGATGTGAAAGGACGGACACGCATCACAATTTTGTAGCAGATGAAGGTCAAGGGGTGGGACGTGAAAGCTCAGCTGGCGATCTGATCGGTGAACAGACCGGCAGTGGCCGGAAGGGGTTGGAACCTCCTCATGGACTGATAAGTGCTAGAGACAGAAAAGGGGTCGTGCGAGAAGACGGAAGGGGGGATGACAGGGCGGGGGGGGGGATTTTCCTCCCGTCTCCGACCGCATTCCTCCCGCAGTCTCCCCATGAGCTCTGGTCCTTGCTCAGCAGAGGATCAGATTCCCCATTTCCGTTTCCATTGCCGCTGTCGGCCATTGCCTCGACAGTCATTGAGGCAGGTGCTGACTGGCTGTCAGGAGGAGGGGGGGGTTCTCTTTTGTCCCCCCTTGTCAAAACCGACTCTGCCTCGTCGTCTGCAGGGGAAGAAAGAGGGGGCCTTCTTGCAGACTCGCTGTCAAATCATCCCTTTTCTTCTTCGCCTCCAGTGAGGTCCATGGGTCCTGCTTGGGGGGGTATTTTGGAGAGAAGTGAGAGGGGCCCTCTGCGTACGGATTCAAATCAGATTCCCCATCCATCCCAACGGGCCCGCACAGATGGAGAAGGAGAAAGAGGAAGAACAGAAGATGTAAGTTCAAAAGGAGGCACGGCAGCTGTCGCTGTGGCCGCAGCAGTTTCGGACCAGGACCCTCGGGGGGACGTTTCTGTGGAACGTTTTTGTTTGAATGACACCCCGGGTCTTGATGTTGATAGACCTTTGATGAAGAACCAGACTGCCGAGATCCCCCGAGGCAGAAGAAAGACGGGGTCCGATGGTGAAAGATCCATGCTGACCATGAATAAGTCTCAGAATCCTTCGTCCGACTTTGTGTCGGGATGGGGAGATCAAAAGTCGGTGTCGGTCTCCCTCTCCTCACCTTCACCCCCCCTTCTCAGCAGCCTTGAAGAATCGGAATTGTCTCCTCGAGATCATCCAAGTCATAGCCGCCCGACCCTGCCCCCTCCCCCCTTTTCTCCTTCTCTCGACGCTCCCCCTTCGGGTCGTGTAGCCGGCCCACAAAAAAGAAAAAGAGAGAGGTTCTATGATCAGGCCGAGACCTTGGGAGTCTTTCTGGGTGTCGGTACGAGGACCGACAGGGAGGCTGAGGAGGAGGGGGGCAGGGGGCAAACGCAGACAGGGTGGGGGCTTTCCGTCTCATCGGAAGAGAGAGGGGATGGATGCAACCTAAAGGATCCGGCTCAGGCTCGGGTGGGCGGTGAAACTCAAAGTCGTTTAGTCCCTGGCACCTTCGCGACTGGCTCCGGATGGCCAGCCTTTGCTGAGAGGCCCTCCGAGGCCCGGCTCCCCGAAACACGGGGTCTTCAGTCTGCCAAAGAAACCTCTGAGAAAAGGATGGCGACAGGCAGAGAAAAACTTGAAGAGAGCCAAATACAATCCGGCCCATCATCTGAAACTGAAATCTCAGAGCGGAATGAGGCCCTGCCATCTGGCTCACCCATGGTTGGGGGCAAACGGGGGGCAAGCAGTTCTTCCGGCAGTGGTGTGTCAGCTAGTGTGTCAGCGAACCGCCGGATGTTTTGTCAGGTTGCTGTAGGTGTGCCGTGGAAGGAGGCTGTTGAGAGGCGGCGCAAACGCTCTCAGTTTCACGGTGCCGTAAACCGGGCTCATGAACAAGATTGCCGCAGAGATTCTTTGGAAACAGGTTGAAACATAAAAGCTGAATTATAGCCTACTAGTAGTAGCTTAAAGCTACATATAGTCCTCAAGGCTCAAGCCCGTCTTCAAATTTCTATCATATCAAACTCTTCTAGAAACTCTTACTCTAGTTCCCAGTAGTTCCCAGTGGAATCTATAAAGTGGAATTGATTATATTTTATCAAAAGTCTAGTCAAAAGTATGTATAGTTTCTAGAGTAATATTAGTTAGTATTACTGTATTAGAAGCTCGATCTGTCAAAGCTACTAGTAGTAACAAGTCGGTTCAGTGGCTAGCTCATTGCCCGCTACATTGCGAGGCTTACCGCTTAAAACTATACCTAGTTCAATTATTTGATCAAGCACATCTATCATCAATCACTCAATTTTAATCAATAAAAATTCGTTAAGAACTTGAAAATACATATTAAATGTTGTATACCATTTTACTGGGGCCACGGCATGTCCTGTCTAGACTGACTGAGCGATGGAGTGGCCACGGCGTGCATGAATCAGCCACCAAATTAATTAAGAACAAATCTGTTGATATAGATTGAAGCGAGCGAGTCAGTAGTGGAACAAAGGCATAAGACCGGACTGTTATACTTATCTCTCAGCGACAGGGCATGAGCTAGCTATTCACGAGCACTAGAGCTATAGTATCCACTTTATGGTAGCAGAGCAGGTTCGATTCAATTTATAAAAAATAGAAGAGTCTGAGCCTTTATTCCAAGCGATTCCATCTCGTGTTGATGTTCCTCCTCAAGTGTCAATGAGTGGAGGAGCTATTGAAGGGCTGCAAGACGAAGAAGACGCTCCGTCGGAAGAGGAAGCCCCTCCTCCTAGCAACGCCACTGTAACACTGCAGCGACAACTTAAGTTAAACACAGTGTTCAGCATTGTAGGAGAAATGCAAAGAAAGATGGGAGAGAGAGATGAAGAGTTGGAGACGGCCCAAAAAAAAAATGCCCGGCTGATGGCAGAGCTAAAAGAAGTTTGACTCACCCTGGCCAGCGTAAAAGCAGAAGCCATTCGAGCCAGCCAAAGCAGACAGGAACTTCAAGTCAGAGAGCCGACAAAGATCCCTGATTGGAAGTGTGCCCTGAAATTTGTGAAAGATTCATCCCCCCTGTTTGCCATAGCAGAGCAGCTCGAAAATATTTTCGAGTCCTTTGAGCGCTTCTCTGAGAGACATTTAAAGAGCGTGTCACCGGCAGAGAGGGCCAGCCTTTTCATAAGCGGGCTAGAGCCTTTCGAACTGTTGATGGAACACGTCTATTCCCTCACCGCAGAGGAGAAGAAAGACGTTGATCTCATCTAGAAGGAACTCCGAGGGCATTATGCCAAGCCCAAGGATGTCGAGTTTCACACTTGTCTGAACGATCTCTGCTCTCTCCCTTAGAGAGCACTTCACTTGACTCCCAAAGCCCTGAAGAAAGAGGTGCGAGACCTCATAAAAAAGATTGAGACGTTCTATTCATATCGCACCGTCGTCTCTGTATACACTGGTAATGGAGACCCAGAGACAGATCTCGACCTCTCCTATTAGAAATATAAACTCCGTATCCAGGGACGGTTCCGCCAATTTTCCGACAATCAGTGGTTTGGAATCCTAGCATCTTTTTTCCTCCTGTATGCCATCCCCTCTCCCTTGTAGGGCGATGTGATGGCAGCTGCTGAGTCTTTTGCCTGGGATCATCCAAAAAGGATTGTTAACAATTTTTGATCAAATCCCAAAAACTCGACCCCACCTCTTCTTTCACCACGCCGTCCTCTGAACCAAAATTTGGTTCCCTCATCGCATCCCAGGCCCCGTCTCTATTTCCTTCCAAAATCATTCAATCGCATGAGCGTGGTGCTACCGCTGCGATAGGCTCCTCTAACCGGGCTTCTGGCAACCGCCCCGTGACGAACTGACCTTGGTGTATCACCTGTTCAAAGTGGGGTCATTCTATCCCGAAGTGTCTGATGCAGTTTTAGTGTAACACTGTGACACCGGGGTGTGGAAAAAAGGGTCACTGTGACAAGACCGAGGACTGTCAGTTGTCAGTTCCTAAACTGATTGCAAAGTATTTTCCCCACAGCTCAGGGGGAACAAGGGGGCGAGGGGGGCAATGGGCAAAGGAGGGAGGTCTTGTTGTGGTGACTTCCACCCTAATGTCAGTCCCTTCTGTTTCCTCTCCTTAATTCTCCTACCTGTTTGTCAACTTCCTCTCATTCGCCTCCCTTCTCCTTTGATGGTCCTTATACTATCCTTGATGTTGGTACCAGTCGTACCACAGTTACTAGAGGGTGGTTAAAGCAAATGTCATTGAAGGCAACCGTTACGTTTGGTTGGACATGGACGGAAGTAGCCATCAAGTCATACCACATCCAAACAGGTAGCAATTTGAAACCTGAAGTCGTCACGTGTGCTACCCATCTCCCTGTTCAAATCAATGGTAGCCCCGCTCTCTTGATTGCTGATATGATAGAAACCGACTCAGTTACGCCTGTGTTGATCGGAAATGAACGTCTGATCAATTTGAAGGCTGTGTTTGACTATTCCACTCAGTCTGGCACACTTTCCTTTCCTGACTGCTAAGATATTCGGTTTTGTTGTACAAGCAATAACTTTTTTTTTGTACGACTGTGGCCGGTGTCTGGAGAGGTCTCTTATCCCTCGGCCTCCCCCAGCACCGCAGCCCAATCCAATCAAGAGGGACCTACGCCCCCTGCCGTCCAGGGACCTGCTTGGAGGTGTGGAAAAACCGTGTTTGCGTCATCATGTCAGAACCGCCCATCTGTGTGCGCATACACAAGCTCATCCCTCCTCTTCCCCTCTTCTAAGACTTCAACCTCCAAAGGCTGACTCAGTGAATTGATCGAATCCCTCATCAGAGAGCATCATGCAGAATTGGGGCATGTGGGAGTGAATGGCACGCAGAAATCCCTGTGGGAAGGCCTGCATGATCTTTCTTCTCTCCTTCGTAGCCCTATGAGACGTGCTGTCGCGCATGCACTTCGGTCGTGTCTCCACGGAGGTATGTGTTCCCGCATAAAACCTCGCAAGTTTTGAACGTCAGACTCTCTGACGGTACTACTGCTTCCCCCCGGGTGACTTCTGCCGGTCACCATATTTTCATTGATGTCATGTATGGATTGGGGGATCATGGGGTTCGTCGTTACCTGCTGATGATCAAAGATGCATTTGATGGATCGCTGTGGGCATTCCCATTGAAAGACCGCCTTGTCGCCACCATCTGAGAAGTCTACATCAATTGGCAGAGACATGAGGGAGAAGTAGTTCCAGAAGTACGAATAAATTCGGGGGGTGAGAATCGAGGAGATTTTGCCGAATTTCTATCCAGCAAACCCATTGAACAATCTTTTGCGCCTGCTGATTGGCATCGCTCTCTAGGCCCCCTTAAACAAACCTACCGGGAGCTCCAAATTATTATTCGGGGTATCCTTCTTGACCAAGGCCTCTCTGACAGCACGTGGCTGTCCGTTTTGGATGAGGCCGTCTCCCAGTACAACCGTCGTCCCAGCTCAGGTCAGAAAGGCAAGTCCCCCTTCTAAGTGTGCAGAGGGTGTTTCCCCTTTTTCCCTGCTATCGCTTCCCTCCGAGACCTTTTTACCCCCGACATTGATAATCAATCTGCCTCTGCATACTCCGTCTCCGAAAAAGTCCTTTTCAACCATCCAAAGGAACGTTATCCCACATTTACTCCTCGATACGAAGATGCTGAGATCCTTCAGTATCTTGGCCCGCACGTCTATCGCATCCGTCGCTCTTCCACCGGTCGCAGCATTCTTGCCCATGTCCGCTGTCCCCGCAAGTCAGCTCCTCCCCCTTCTTCATCACCCTCTGCCCTAAAGCCTGAATCTCCACCAGCGGATTGTTCCCTTGCATCGTCCTCCCACTCCAGTTTGTCATCTCCTCCCCAAACATCAGGTAATCGGTCACAATCCAGTTCTTGCCATCTCCCCAGAGGCTTCTATTCCCGCTGCCCCTCCTATCTCTGATTTTCTGTGGGGAGAGATGATTATGTGGGAGGCCAAAAACAACAAGAGCCACTTCTTAGGTCGTGTGTTGGCTGTTGATGATGGCCTCATCACTGTTCATGCCTGGGGTAAATATTTTTTTAAGTTTTTAAAAATATTCATAAATTATATATATCGTCTAATTACTAATTAATTTACTATGCTTCATTGACTGACACTGAGCGCGGAGCAATCCGGACATTAATCCTACCCTGTCATATAACAGAGATGAGGTACACCTCCCTGCCATTTGCGGGGGCGACCTCTATAAGACAAAACGGCGACAGTGCTCTAGGGCACCACTAATCACTAAGTATAAGATATTGAAAACCGGCCTTATTATTAAGTTCTTAAAATGTCTGAAGTTTTGATTTTAAATTATACTTATAGTTTTGTATGTGTTTTGCATGTACACGACTGGGTACACGACCACATTCATATTGAACTTTCAACTTTGGACCTATAGGCTAGGCGGCGGAGGCCCCACGGTTCCCACCTATAGGGCCATATGTCGGCATTTGATCTAGCATTTGATGGCGAAGCCTGGGGCGGAGTGAGTGTTTTCTGAGCGGTACTGGGGGAACATAAAATCACCTGAATTTTTAGATCTTCGAAAAGACAAAAATGGAGAGCTGCATGCGCTTGCGTGCGTGCAACCGCAGAATCTCACGGCACGTACTGCCCTTCGAGGCGACTTGGGTGCCGGGTGCAAGATCCTTATATAGCCGCGATGCATCAAACGATGCAGCCGTATACGAGAAACAAACGACGTGGGTTGACGGTTGGATGACGGTGGGTCACGCCCCCTAGGTGCTCTGAAACACTCAACCATGCCCTCACTCGCCCAGCACAGGCAGAAGGGGCAGAACAGAAAAAAAAGGAGAGCACCGTTCACTGTCAGTCGCTCCTCAACCACAGGCCTGCTTCTTTTGGGAGAGGTAAGAAAGAAGAAGATGGAGGAAGGAGGCAGGCAAATGTCTATCAAAGACCTACTCTCGCATGCGCTTCTGAGGAAGAGACTGTGTCTGCCAAGAAAGAAAAGAAGACAGCTAGAAGAAGCCTTTCTTCTCTCTGCAAATTCCACAATTGAACGAAACCGAGGAGGGCGTGTAAGCATGCAAGCGTCGATTTAAATTCATGTTTCGAATTCTTGTGGACAGACCCAGAGCCACTTCCTTTCCTGTAAATGTGACTCCTTCTGTCCCCCTGTCCGCCGATCCAACTTTCTGTCTTCCACATTGGCGCACAATGCGAAGAACGGACAACACAGAGACAATGGTACATCAGACAACGAGCGAATAAATGAACCAAAAACAAAACAAGACGCTGTCGTCCCCGAGCCCTCAACGCTACGAAAACCAAACCGCCAACAAATGCCAACTACCTCGCTCTCTTTCACCTAACACCGCGGCCCCTGTCCTCGTTCTTGCGCTCGTTCGTTCTCTCCATTCATTTCACATGGCCTGCTGGGGTGGGCAGTGACTGACTCTCCTCACAAGTCGAGCAGCTCTGTCTCTCCATTATACCCTTTCCCTTGCCGTCTCTGTTCACCGAAGGCGCCTCCTCCGCCCTGCATGCATGTGGAGGGAGAACCGAATCAGTCCGCGAACAACTTATCATTTTTGTGAAACGCTCCGTCCTTTTGTGTCTCTGGAAAGCGGTGGAAGGACGCCCTGAGGGACAACAGACTCTGTGTGTCTGTCTATCATTTTCGTTGAATTTCACTCAGCCACTCTAGGAAACCGTGTGCGTTCAAACGCCTTTTCAGTCTTTAATTGAACCAAAGCTGAGCGAGCATCTTTGCAGATTCTCTCTCTCTCGCTCTCTCTCTCTCTCTTTCTGTGCATGTGCCATTGCATGCCAAACAAAATACACACCGCTTCACGCTCTCTACAAATAAAAGGTCCTGAACGACACTCGAGTCCGCAAACAAAGAAAGACAGACAGGAGAGATGGGAAGGAGAAAGAAGCAAATCACCTGCCTTCATGAAAGAAACACAGGTAATCCAAGACAGGGCAGGGCGCTGGGAGGGAGGAGGCGGAAGGCCACCCCTGAGTGCCCCGTTCCAGCTCGCCACGTGAAATTGTCCGGCGAATTATCAGTCTGTCACCATGTCTATCTAGTCACATTTCCTTGTACATGCACACAATTCGTTTCCCTTCCGTTCCCTTCACTGACCTGCTCCCGTAGACCTCGAAAGAAGGAAAGGGAAAGACGAGCTGTCCCCCCCCCTGCAGAAACGCATCCTCCCTCTTCACAATCTCATCACGGAAGTGCCAGGGCAGGACGAGAAGGAAGTCCGGGGGGTCTCTCCTCATCTTCTCCTCCATGATGATCTCGATGCCGGTGGAGGTCATCAGCCCTTCCTTCTTCGGGTTGCGCTCTACTGCGAAAGGAATCTGCAGGCAGGCAGGAAGGCACGCACGTGCGGTATGTATTCAAAATCGTGCCTACCTAGACGTTCATCTGAGAAGAATGTGTCATCAGAGCAGAGCTCCGATGCCTGGAAAGCGCTGTCACGTTGGGATCCAACCTTGCAAGAGTGTGCACGCAGGCGCGAACAGAAAAAACGGTTGAAATCGTACTTGTGCGGACAGACAGATGCGGGTCACCCAACTCTCCCCACGGCATCATTTCTTCATTCATCTAGTGTATGCGAGTGGAGACCGACACTGCGCGAGCACTAGAACCAGAAGTGTATTTTATGCGAGGGAGAGTGCGAAGAGAGGGGAAACCTGAAGGGGGACCCGAGACAGTCAGAAAGAAATGCAAACAGAAAAGCTCATTCCCACAATCACGGAGACTGAGGAGGAGAGAAAGTGTCGCTGCTGAGAGCTCACACTTGGCAGCACATTCCCTTCCTTCCCCCCACTTTTCATCTTTTCATTGTTTTTCTTCATTTCTTCTTTAATTCAATGTGACTGTGTGTAGAAGCCAGGACTCACAGACGGACTTTCTCAGGTCCGATGTTGGCGTACTGGAGGAGGCAGTTGCCCTTCGTTGACGCTCCGTAGATGTACACCGACTTTCCGTCCTTCTTCGCAGAGTCGAGGAATTCATTCAACTTCCTCACCTCCTCATCGCACTCCCTGACCCACTCGAAATATCTGCACAAACACATACACGCACAAACATCTGTACATATATGCAGTCATCCACACACATGTACAGAGAAAGAGGGAGAGAGGGAGACAGAGACGCACGGGGATGTCCACACACACACACACACACACACAGAGAGAGAGAGAGAGAGAGAGGAGAGAGAGGGAGACAGAGACGCACGGGGATGTCCACACACACACACACACACACACACACACACACACAGAGAGAGAGAGAGAGACAGAGAGAGAGAGAGAGAGAGAGAGAGGCAAAGAGGGAGGCAAAGAGAGAGGCAAAAAAAAAAAGAGAGAGAGGGAAAGAGAGAGAGAGAGAGAGAGAGAGAGAGAGAGAGAGAGAGAGAGAGAGAGAGAGAGAGAGAGAGACAGAGAGAGAGAGAGAGGCAAAGACAGAGACAGAGAGAGAGAGAGAGAGAGAGAGAGAGAGAGAGAGAGAGACACACACACACACACACACACACAGAGAGAGAGAGAGAGAGAGAGAGAGAGAGAGAGAGAGAGAGACAGAGAGAGAAAGAGAGAGGGTCGGACACTTCTCACGCCGACGCTCCGCCTTTGGGTGCGTCAACTCTTCTTTGTCCTGCCCTCCTGTCTCACTCACGGACAGACCTTTCGGGTGTATGGATTCTCTCCTCCTCCTCCCTCTTGAGGTACTTCTCAACCAGCTCGGTGGCTTCGGGGAACCGGGAGCAGGTCTTCTTGCAGACGAACGTGCGGAAACTGCCCCCATTGGCCTCGTTGAGGGACAACGCGATGATCTTCAGGCCAGCCCTGTCCATGATGTCCTTGATCTGCATTCATGCAGACGCAGGCAGGGCAGACAAAATCTCTGAACGATTCCGTTTGCTGTGAAAGAAATTCAACAGCATAGGATATTCTTCTTCTTCTTCTTCTTCCTCGAGAGATCTGTTCTTCCCGGTTGGACGTGCAAGGAGAAAGGTAGAAGAAACGGAGAAGGGAAGGGGGCATGGAAGAGGAAAAGGAAAAAGAAAGGGCAGGGGAAGATGTGAGAGGGAGAGAGGGCAGGAAATATGGGGGCATGCAGGAAAGGAAAGATCGGAAGAAAGGGGGGAGGAGGAAGTGAGTCAGGCTTGATGGCCAGAGAGAGGAGGTAGGCTGTCTTTGTCTGACCTGCTTCACTCCATAATATTCCGTATGCTCATGGCAGATGGTGTCGATGCTTTTCCGTTCCAGCATCAGCAGCACGTAGCTCTGCTCCAGAGTCCAGACGCCGTCCTCAGCGAGAACGTCG
>JAHBMJ010003241.1:52165-54665 GCA_018398765.1 Chromera velia | reverse complement strand
TCTGTCTGTCTGTCTGTCTGTCTGTCTGTGACGTGAGTGTGTGAGCGAGTGTGTGAGCAAGTGAGTGTGTAAGTGAGTGAGTGAGTGAGTGTGTGAGTGAGTGCGTGAGTCTGTGAGAAAGTGAGTGAGTGTGCGAGCGAGCGAGTGAGTGAGTATGTGAGTAAGTGAAAGAGTGAGTGAGTGAGTGAGTGAGTGAGTGGGTGAGCGAGTGAGTGAGTGAGTGAGTGGGTGAGCGAGTGAGTGTGTGTGAGTGCGTAAGTGAGTGGGTGAGCGAGAAAGTGCCACATGTACGGGTGTAAATCTGATTTGTATGATTCCTGCCTGCCCTCAAGCATGCAGAACATCATGGGCCTTTACAAGCTGTTCATGGACAGAGACTGCACCATGGTTGAGATCAATCCGTTTGCAGTCACGCACGATGACAGGGTCATCGCTTGTGATGCCAAGGTCCGTCGGGCTGTCTTTCTTTCTGTTTGTTTGCTTGCCTGACTGCCTGTCTTCCTCTGTCTAGCTGTCTTCTCTCTCTCTCTCTCTCTCTCTCTCTCTCTCTCTCCGTGTGTGTGTGTGTGTGTGTGTGTGTGTGTGTGTATGTGTCTGTGTCTCGAAAGAAAAGAGAATAACAAGAAAGAAAAAGACGTGACATACTCTGTGAAGAAAACTTGTGGTCTGTCTGTCTGAAAAGGAAAAAAGAAAACGCACACTCTGTCCGAGTGAGAAGAAGGAAGAATCACGTGTTCTGTCTGCTTCTTCGTTTTATTTGTTTATTTGTGGGGTCTTCACATGTTAAAACCGGAACGGCTCTGACCGACCAACAAAAGAAACTGCGTGAGGATAATTATCCACCCACCCGCATTGCATCCATACAAACAAGGAAGTTGTTGATCGATTCTCTCAAACCATCCTCTCAAAGCCACACTCCATGAAGGGAATTTTGAGTTTCGGTGCTTTCGATGTCAGTGTATTCTGGTTTGAGGCTGAGACGCGTAGATCGTGACAAAGTGGAAGGATTGCTTGTTGCATTCTGCCTCAATATTCAGTGAGTCTGTACAAAGTCTTTTTTTTTGCCGGAAGTGTGCCTGTGCAAATTCTGAACGCGCTGTACACGCACAGAGAGGGGCTGCAGGCCCATGCTAGAAACCACCCAAGAAGTGGAATTCAAAAGTTCCCGCGGCTTAGAATTGGAAGAGCGTTCCACTTCGCCTCTGTTTTCACTTCCTGTGAAATCTGACCGTTCGGGACCGAAACCCGGGAATCTCTGATAGGAAACACTCCCGGTACAAACCTTTGGACAGACACGAGTGCGGTGTACTGTGTCTCTGCCTGTCTGTATCTACCCTTCTGATCTGACTCCCTTCCTGCCTGTCTATCTACAGGCCTCCTCCATGTTTGCTTGTCTATCTGTGTGCAGGTGAACTTTGACGACAACGCAGAGTACAGGCAGAAGGAGCTGTTCGAGCAGAGAGACGTCTCCCAAGAGGACCCCAGGGAAGTCCACGCATCCCACTACGACCTCAACTATGTTGGATTGGATGGATCCATCGGTAGGTCCGTCTGTCGGATGCATGGTCTTCTTTTGCTGGGTGGGTGGGTGAATGTGAAGCGTGCTGGCCTTTGGGGGGGAATTGATGACGAAAGGTGACTGACTGCACGTCCGAGTTCTCTCGAGCTTTTTGCCACAGAGATATATGCTCTGGCTGCCTGCGACCCGACGTCGGAGCCTGATCAAAGGAACGAGGCAGAAGGGGAGTGAAAGAGTCCGTAAGATCGGAGTCGGAATTTTCCGTAAAGAAAGAAAGAAAGAAAGGGGATCTATCTATCTGTCTGTGTGCCGTTCGATCCTTTTTGTTTTTTGGGCTGGCCCCTCTCCTCTGCTGTTCTTTCTTTCGCCCGAGTGTCTGGCTCTTCTCTTTTGTTTTTTCGTTGACGTTCTGCTTGCCTTCCTGCCAAGAGAACAGTCAGTCCCCCAAAGATCCCCAGACGCACTCTCAGGGGAAGGGCGCAAGTCTCCATTCCCATCTCCGTTAAACGAATCAAAATGCGCCTTCGAATGAAACAAAAGCGAGGCATACTGACTGACAAACAGACAGATGCATAGACACACAGAGGCGCAGTAGCAGAGAAGAGTCCGAAGGCGGAAAGGAAGTTTGGACGGAGAAACAGAGAGAGAGAGAAGACATTGAGCGGCGGCTACAAAGGGAACGAACAACGGAGGGGAGTGAGAGAAGAACAACGAACGAACGAAAAGAAACACCTAACGGTTTGTTAGAAGAAGGTTCCGTCCTGGGCGTTCATCTTCTCTCGTCTCTTTTCTGCCGAAACCGCTGAATGAATAAATGAAATGACAAATGAATGAATGAATGAATGAATGAATGAATGAAGGGTGCATGGTGAACGGAGCCGGGCTTGCCATGGCGACGATGGACATCATCAAATTGCACGGGGGAGAGCCCGCAAACTTTTTGGATGTCGGAGGAGGCGCTAGGAAAGAACAGGTCCCCCC
>JAHBMJ010003241.1:36219-52110 GCA_018398765.1 Chromera velia | reverse complement strand
CCCTCGTTTCTTTCCCTTCTCACTTGATCGATCCTTTTGTCCGTCCACCCTTGTCTGTCTGTCTATTTGTTTGTTTGTTGACCCCCTGTGCTTTTCTTTCTTTCTTTCTTTCAAGTATTCTTCTGCAAGATCGTGCGCTTCCTTTCCTTTCCTTTCCTGCCTTCCTTCCTTCCTTCCTTCCTTCCCGCTTCCTTTCCTTTCCTGCCTTCCTTCCTTCCTTCCTTCCCGCTTCCTTTCCTTTCCTGCCTTCCTTCCTTCCTTCCTTCCTTCCTTCCCGCTTGCTTTCCTTTCCTGCCTGCCTTCCTTCCTTCCTTCCCGCTTGCTTTCCTTTCCTGCCTTCCTTCCTTCCTTCCTTCCCGCTTGCTTGTCCTTGACAACAACGTGATCGATCGTCGAACGGGCGGACAAGAAAAAGTGATCATTCCTTCTGGGGGACGCTGCAGGTTGTGGAGGCGTTCCGAATTCTCCAGGAGGACAAGCAGGTGAAGGCCATTCTTGTCAACATCTTCGGTGGAATCATGAGGTCGGTCGGTCGGTCTGTGTGAGTGGGTGGGTGAATTGCTTGGTATCATGTGTGCGCGGTCGCTGTGTCTGTCTCAGCGTGGGAAGGGGGGCTGGGAGAGAGAACGGACGGGAGGAAGGAAGAAACAACGGCAGAAGAAGGATTCTGCTTCTCTGTCTGCCTCCCTGCTCACCTCCTTGCCTGCCTGTCTTTGGATCCGTCTTCTTGTGACTTCGTGTGGCCCCTTGCAAGCAGGTTTTCTTTTCTTTTTTTTTTTTTTTTGGACCAGATCGTGACATGTGACAAAGCGACTCAGCGGCTCTCTTTCTGTCTTTCTCTGGCTATTGGAGTCTTGTCCTCCTTTTTCGCCTTTTCCCCCTGTAAGTTTGGCTTCATTGGTCTCATCGAGGCGGCGTGCGCGTGGCTGTCTGCAACTTTCTCTACAGGTAGATGATGGTGTGGAGTGGTGTATGCTTTGAGTAGGTAGATGCGTGTCAGTGTGCGCGTTTGGACATTCGTGAATGTTTGCGGGCGCGGCGGAGCATGCGGGTGGAGTTGTGAGCTGGCTTCTGAATGTAAGTTCGGTGCATCTTGCTTCGCTTTGGTGGGTACGTTTTTTCGCTTTCGTGCAGATGCGACACCATCGCCCTCGGAATCATCGCAGCCACCCAGGAGGTACGGCTTCTTTCTGTGTTTCTTTCATCACGTCTCGAGAAGGGGTAGTGATGGGAATGGGAACTAAGTCAATAAATGAACCTGTGCATTCAGTTTATCCACGTATCTATCGGCCGTTGCGCAGACGTTTCCTTGCACTCGGCTCTCGTCTTTCGTTTCTCCCGTAGTCTGTGGTACCTTTTTCTTCCGTCACGACGGCTTGTTGATTTCTGTGGACGGATCGATGGATGGATGGGTGGATGGATGGATGGATGGGTCGGTGGATAGATGGATGGGTGGGTGGATGGATAGGTGGATGGATAGGTGGGTGGATGGAAAGATGGGTGGGTGGGTGGGTGGGTGGGTGGATGGGTGGGTGGTTGGTTGTGTGGATAGATGGATGGGTGGATGGGTGGGTAGATAGATGGACAGGTGGATGGATGGATGGATGGGTTCATTCATTCTCTGCAAAAAACTCATGCAGGTGGGTCTCTCGAAGCCTCTGGTGGTGCGTCTCCAGGGAACCATGCAGAAGGAGGCGCAGGACCTGATTGAGGACTCTGGACTTCGAATGCTGGCCATCAACGACCTTGACGTGGCAGCCAAGAAGGCCGTGAAGATGGTCAGTCAGTCGGCAATGCAGTCACTCAGCCAGTTGACTGGCAGGAGAATTTCCGCATGCAAGAAGAATTCCCGTTGTGACACAAAAGTGTGACTGAGATAGCAGAAACGCGGGGGAAAATGTTAGCAGGAAGGCAGTGGATGGGCAGGAAGAGTTTTCTTTCCGTACGCCAGCCGACCCCGGCTGCAAGCCTTCGCGCAGGTGTTCTCGTCTGCGGAACAAAAAGTGCAAGCACGGCATTTTGTGAATACTGATTGATTGATTGGTTGATTGATTGATTGATTGATTGATTGATTGGTTGGTTGATTGATTGATTGATTGATTGACTGACCGACTGACTGACTGACTGACTGATTGATTGATTGATTGATTGATTGATTCATGGAAGGAAAAAAAGAAAGATTGACTGAACGGTCGATCGATCGATTCGCTGAATGGGCGACGGTGAACCCACAAGTGAGAAATAAATTTGATCTCATGCTCACTTCCCTCTGCAGGCAGAAATCATGGATCTGGCAACAAAGGCCGGACTCTCGGTTGACTTCGACATGTAAACAGATCGAGAGAGAAGAGTGAGGGGAGCAGAAGTGGCGAGCAAAAAGGAGGGCCGCGGAAGGAATGAGGAAAGCGCAAGCGCTTTCTTTCGTGTCTGCGGATCCTGCCCCTCGATCTGTCTGTCTCGTCATTTGCCCAGTTGATTCATTGTGTGTCTCTCTGCAAGCGTGACAGCAAACAGGAGTTGTTCGATGTGTCAAAGTTATAGCGGGGGGTAGCGGGTGGGGGGCTGGGGAAGCCTTGAAACAGCGCGAGATAAAAACCGAAGATCTTCCAAAAAAGAAAGCGAGGAAAACAACGAAAGGAAGGAAGAAGAGAAAAAAGAGAAAGAGGCCCCTTCGAAGGAAGAAACGTTCGACCAAAGAGTGAGAAGAAAGTGTAAAGAAACCAACAAACAAAGAAAGCAAGGAATCACGGAATGAAGGAAGGAAGGAGGAAAGGGAAGAAGGAAAAGAAAGAAGGAAAAAAAAAAAAAAGAAAGAAAGAAAGAAAGAAAGAAGAAAACAAGAGAGAAGGAAGGAAGGAAGGAAGGAAGGAAGGAAGAAAGAGAAAGCCAAAGGAAGAACGGCGCAAGGAAGGAAGCGGGCAGGCAGGACAATGTACATACATGTGCATGTGGACAGGTAAGTGCCCAGATGCAGAGAAAGGCATGCATGCAGAGAAAAGGCAGGCAGGCATGTGAGAATTAGCGGATCAACGGTTTTTCTTTCGGTGTTTCTGTTTGGACTGTCAGTGCATCCATTCGTCTACCTGCCTGCTTGCCTCTTCGTTGGCCATTCCCCTTTCCTCGCGATTGATTGATTGATGGCTTGGCTGACCCATCCATCTTTGCCATCTATCTGCCCATGCACACATGCACACACCTTCTTGTACGCATGGCTCTGCCCCTCATTACCTCTTTCGCTCACTGAGGGACTGTCTGTAGGAGGGAAGGGCAGGAACGAACGAACGAACGAACGAAGGACAGCTCTGGTCAAAGAGAAATCGGAGCCTGCCTTCGTCTGTCTATTTAAGCGTTTCTCTTCTCTGTCCAGGATTTGGAAGAGAGAAAGAAAGCAGGGAACGGAACGAACGGGGAGGAAGAAAGTGAATAAAGAGGAAGGAGCGGAGCAAACAGTCTTTTCTTCTCGCCTCCGCGCACCTCTCCTATCCTACCCGAGTCTTGTTTTGTTTTGTTTTGTTGTCGCTCGCCTTCCTCTGTTCACTGCTTCTCCCCCCTCTGACTTGTGCATAGTTGCCAATGAACCTTTACATGAAAAAATGAACGTGAAAATGAAATCTTGGAGGCGCAGCAAGGGACAAAGAAAAGCGAACTGCAAGGAAAGGGCGCAAGCAGGAAGCGGAAATGAGGCGCTTCAAGAAACCAACGGCTCCTCCATTCCCGAAAGTTTGGGAGAAGGGAGGGGAGCCAAGCTGAATTGCAATTCTTCTCGATGGACAGCCGCGCTCTTTCCTCCCCTCTCGATAAGGTCCAGCTGTCAGCGTCGTTAGGAAGAGAGAAGAGGTGTTGGGGTTGTGTGGTGCACTGTGCCTGAATCGAACCGAAGGATTAAGAGATGGATAAATGCCGGTGTGTACTGTTCACTGAGCGATCGAAGTGTCGATTGCTGATGCATGAACGGCTGCCGTTGCTCTCTTCCACCGTTAATTAAACCGAAGGAAAAGATGATCAACGTGATTGAATCAGTGACTGGGTAAGAGAGAGTCAGTCCAGCGTTGTCTCGACTCGATTCATTTCGACCACCAAGTAAGGGTCGATGTTCAATAGCACGCGATTTGGTGGTGTTTTTACTACTCAGTGGTGGTATTCAAGCTAGCATTCAAGTTGTGTACAACAAACGGTTCATTAAGGAAAAAGCCTTTAAAGAGGTGCGAGAAGTCGTCGAGAACGATCGATAAGGTATAACAGACACTAAAAATGTGCCCAAACCATCGAACAGCCACTGTGCTAGAATTCAAAAGTCTTACTTTATTTCTATATAGCTATTTTTAATTTGTTATTTATCAAATCATCCATCTATAGCCTTCACAGTTACAATATAGTAGCAGAACCTAGTTTAGCACCTAATTATAAAATTCAATTCAGCCAGCGTCCACTTCTCTGAGTCTCTGACCACTAATAAATCCGGTTTTAGATTCATTTTATAGAGCTAGTCAATTATAAACAAGAAGTAAGATTTTAAAATTGTTATTTAAAAAAATAATGAAAAAAAAAATGTGTTCAATGTCATTGCATTGTCAACTAGGTCGTCGAATGTAAGTTTTTTAATTTACGCGGGAAAGTAAATATGAAAATGAAGTTTGTATGTCCTAACTGACTCCTCAGAAGCTAGCTCGGAAAGTAACTAGCTTGGTACAGCTCAGATCTAAGCTTAGATAAATCCAAGACTCTGAGAAGTATCGGAAATAAACGGAAATTCACATAAATTTTCTGACCGCATGATGCTGTAAGCGCACATGTGTAGATGATGTTGATCAATTTGATTTTATGTACCACTGTGTGAGTGATCGTGAGTGAACAATTGCACCTGATATTAAAAACACTCACTTGTAGTCACTTGAGGGTGAGTGTGTTCCAATATTAGGAGGCTAATGTTAGTTAGTTAGTTAATTAGTTAGTTAGTTAGTTACGGAGGGCGCAAAGTGAGCAACTCTTCCTGGGTATGCCAGAAGAAAAACTTCTAAAAATTGATTAAAGAAGGGAGAGAAAAGGAAAAAAAAAATGAACCAGAGGAGGAAGTTAAAGAGATATAAGCGGAAGAAGGAAGTCAATTAAAAAGAGGGAAGAGGAATATGGTCTTCTCTTGATTAAGGTCTTTCTCTTTTAGCGAAGGTTAGCCTTTGTCAAGGGAAAAGAAAGTTATGAAGGTTTTTAAATTGCGCTGCCCCTCTTCTCTTCATTTGGCTCTCTTATCTTGCAGTTGGAGGCGCGAGTGAGAAAGTGATTGATCAGTAGACTTGTTTATAGACCTTCTGACAAACTAGGCTAGATCCGTCCCTCATATATGGGGACGTGGTATGCATAACAAGACCCTCAATCATCAGTTAGACTAAGTTAGTTAGTTAGAGGATGCCTAACCTTAGTTGGAGTCTTAAGCTCCCGAGCGACGCATACATGCATGGTTGTTGTTTGTTAAGATGTTAGCTTATCGAGTTTATACTGAAACTATAGTGTGATACAATTCAAATTGTGATACAATACCCTATACACTAGTACCAGTGACACAAATAATTGTATCACAATAGGTATGATGAAATAGTTAGAGTAACTTAGGTATGATAAAATTGTTAGACAAAAATTTAATTAAGTGAACCTAAACTTTTAAAGTGATTTAAAGTTTTTGGACTTAAATTTGGAGTCGTTGAAGTTTAGATTGTTCTTCTACATTCAATCATTCTGACTCATTCAGTTACCTCAATCACTCAATCACTCACTCGATTACCTCACTCACATTCACTCACCTCATTCTGACACTCACCTATTAAATTCTATCACTCACTCACTCACTTACCATGAGCTAGGGAAGTAACCTAGTGAAGAGCAAGGAAGGGGTGCAGAGTGGTTTTTAGAGCGGTTCAGAGACTAATTGCTGCTCGGCAGTGTTGTAATCTCAAGGGAGATGCTGGTAGTCTCTAGGTATGATCTGTACGGATCTTTAAAGTTATTTTTATAATGAAGTCTGACAATAGACTTTAGACTTTTTGATTTTAAAATGTTAAGAGTAAAAAGCTTAAACACATTGATATATTGTTTAGGATCATTGTGTAGCCTTTTTAAAAAATTTTAATGTATAAGAAAAAACTTTTAAAGTGCGTTTCAAAAGTTATATTTTAGAGTTTACAAGCTCAAACTAGACTTTAAACTTTATTTCACTTTAAAACTTTATAGATCAGACTTAGAGTAGTTTACAATAAGACGGCCGGGACCTGATTTGACGGTTTTAGCTTGGCTAAGGTTGCGCTGTATAGTTTACACATGTTTGCACGAATTTGCGCGTAGCTGTTTTTCTAAGGGGCTATGCAAGATTTGTTCATGCGTGCATATGCGGAGTCCACACGGCCTGCAGAGGCATGCAGAGGCTATACAGCTATGCCGCTGCCACCCCGCTGCCTTCCAACGTGTGTCAAGCGGCGCCAAATACCGTAAACACGCAATGTATAACTATTTTTTTTACACATAAGTGTGACTTAATTAAATCAGTCAAAAGTTCTTAAAATCACAATTATTGTGTCATAAATCATTATAACACAAAAGGTTCTAGAAATTCTTATTGTGACACACTATCTAGCATATTATAGTTCCAGTGTAGTCAAGTTTTTCAATTAATCACTTTTCAGCATAGGGAGACAGACATCAAATAGGGAGGCCGGATGTGAGTGTAATAATAATAATAGGAGCACACCCTAGAGCAGACCACTCTTAACATTGGTGTCATACCACGGTTTTTGTATAAGTAACATTTTTAGACTATTTTAGATATACACACTGTAAAATGGCTTGGAAAGCAAAACTGAGAGGGCAGTTAGCAGTCTTTAATTTAAATCTAGTCTTAACTACACTTAACAAAAAATGTTCATAGAAATGTTTTCTTCAAACTTTGATGGAGCTCAGTTTTATTATGCATGCCGCGTAATGCCGCGTCCTCATATAATATATGGCATATATAAGGGGCGGATCTAGCCTGATCTAGCCTAACTTGTGTGAAAGTCTAAAAACACGTCTGTTTAGTTTCAATGCTTAGCCTAATGCTTAGCTTATCACTCGTGTTCCCAACTGTAAGATATAACAGGAACCTGCAGGATAGAAGAACTTTTTTCCCTTGACAAAGGCTACTTAAGGCTATCCTTCGCCAGGAGAGAAAGACCTTAATCAAGAGAAGACCCAGCCCATCTGCCCTCTTTCTAATCGACCTCGATTGATTTTTCTTCCCTGGGGGCTCATACAAAATACTTTATGCAACGGCGTTGCATAANAAAAGGTTCTAGAAATTCTTATTGTGACACACTATCTAGCATATTATAGTTCCAGTGTAGTCAAGTTTTTCAATTAATCACTTTTCAGCATAGGGAGACAGACATCAAATAGGGAGGCCGGATGTGAGTGTAATAATAATAATAGGAGCACACCCTAGAGCAGACCACTCTTAACATTGGTGTCATACCACGGTTTTTGTATAAGTAACATTTTTAGACTATTTTAGATATACACACTGTAAAATGGCTTGGAAAGCAAAACTGAGAGGGCAGTTAGCAGTCTTTAATTTAAATCTAGTCTTAACTACACTTAACAAAAAATGTTCATAGAAATGTTTTCTTCAAACTTTGATGGAGCTCAGTTTTATTATGCATGCCGCGTAATGCCGCGTCCTCATATAATATATGGCATATATAAGGGGCGGATCTAGCCTGATCTAGCCTAACTTGTGTGAAAGTCTAAAAACACGTCTGTTTAGTTTCAATGCTTAGCCTAATGCTTAGCTTATCACTCGTGTTCCCAACTGTAAGATATAACAGGAACCTGCAGGATAGAAGAACTTTTTTCCCTTGACAAAGGCTACTTAAGGCTATCCTTCGCCAGGAGAGAAAGACCTTAATCAAGAGAAGACCCAGCCCATCTGCCCTCTTTCTAATCGACCTCGATTGATTTTTCTTCCCTGGGGGCTCATACAAAATACTTTATGCAACGGCGTTGCATAAGAGGGNCCCCAAGACCGCGATCGCGAAGTCTGACGCACGCCAAGCTACGCCCCGGAAAGGCAATTCAGCTGAGGGGGCACTTACCAAATTGCAGCCATCGGCAAAAAGAATTCTTTCGCTTTCCGCCGTCCGTGCGCACGGAGTGCGTCAGAACGATCGATTTTTTATATTATGAAAAATATTTTTGTGAGCTGGCATATGCATGAGCTGGCACGCGGCGATAGGAGGGGTAACCGTGTCTGATTTTTCTGGATCTTCCGTTTATTGTAATTAATACACATGAAAAGCAAACACACCTACCGGGAAGAAGCGCAGAATCCTTCTTTTTGCGAACTCTGAACTGAGACCCCATTCCCTCGTGAGAAACTCCGCTTGATCTCATTGTGCGTTGCTGTTGACTCTGCTTTTCCGTCTCCCTCCGCCAAAGTTCAATTCTCCTCGTACGGCTTTAAAATGACCATAACCGAGGCCACGCAGAAGACGAGAGTTGGGATCATCTTTGCGGGTGGCCCTGCTCCCGCTGCCAACTCTGTCATCGGGGCCTGCGCCGCTGCTTTCCTCGAGAACGGCCACGAGGTGCTCGGGTTCTTCCACGGGTACTCCAACCTTCAGGTGGGTCGGCTCAAGTGCATCGATCTAGGAGGCTTTTTTCCACAATTGATTATGTCTCTCTCTGTCTCGCGTCAGACGCGTCTTTGATCTGGAACGACGGACGTTGAAATGAAGAAGGGACACTTGGGAAGTGAAAAACGGAAAAGAGATAAGCAAAGCAGCCAACCGGCTTTTTAGAGCTCCTGAACTAGATCGGTGAGTGGAACCCCCTCATTCGAATTCCGTTCGCTTGCTTTGCGGGTCCGATTGGCAGGGCTGAGGAAGAGGGCTTCGTTTGTTTCTTCTTCCTTACTTCTCTCGCCCTTTCTTCCTCTGTTGCTTATGCCACTTTTTTTTTTTCCTTCCTTAATTTCTCGTTTCGGTCTCTGTCCCTGCCTGTCTGCCTGCCTGCCTGTCTTCTCTCTCTCTCTCTTTCTCTCTCTATCTTTCTTTCTCTATTTCTTTCTTTGCGTCTTTCCTGTCCTTGGTTTCCCCCCTTTGCTCCCTGCCATCGTCCCTTCTGTCTCTTTTTCTCTTCGCCCGTCTTCCCTCTTTGTGCGCCTCTTCGGTTGTCCCTGTCAATGGCTGTCAAACTCTCATTGCTACTGTTTCTTCTGGTCTCTGTCTGTCGGCCGTAGGTCGGTCAGTCGGTCGGCGGGTCTTGCGTCTCTCCTGTCATCGCTGTGCTTTTGCCTTTCCTTCTCGACCCATCGTCCTCGCTGGTGCAGGCCTAAGCGGCTTGATGGTGTACGAAAAGAATGAGTTGAGTGTGCAGGGCGTACACGCGTGTGTTGCACCTTGAACGTTGATTGGTTGTCATGAGAGTGTCCCCTGCTGTACTGCTTCAACTGATACCTCCGCCGCCTGCCCCCTTGCATTGCCTATCTTCCTGCCTGCCTGCCTCACTGCCTGCCTGCATACAGGACTACCATCCGGTCTCTCATCGTCTGTTGCCGGACAAACACTACAGGGTCTTCTCGGAGAGAGATCTCAGAGGTGAGGGGGGCGGTAGAGGGATCGGGGGTCTTGATGTTTGAATGAAGTGCGTGTAGGTCAGTTTACATTCATTTGCGCTCGTGCGTCCGTGCGGTGGGATGCCTGCGTTCCTGCGGCCGTGTGGCCGTGTGCTCCTGCGTATGTGGAGCCCGCTTGGCTTTGTAGGCCTGCGCGCGTGTGAAGATGGACGTGTGCTTTCGCGCCCGTTTGTGATGCGTGAAAGAGTGACTCTGTGTGTGTGTGTGTGTGTGTGTGTGCACGCGTCGTTATATGTGTGCGCGCCTGCATGCTGTATACGTCTCTTGCATGAGGTTGTCGGGGATCCATGAAACTCGCACTAGACACACACATGCATGCATGCAGGTACAAAGACGGACAGGGGGGCTGAAAGCACACACAACAATCACGCAGGGAGAAGCGGAAAGGCACAGAGCAAGGTTGAAGAGCGCGAAGAGAAAAAGGGCTACGTTTTCAAAAAGAGAAAATAATCAGAGCATACACACATGCAGGGGGAGGGGGGGCGGTGCAGGAAAAAGAGAGGGGGAAACAATACAGGAGAAGAAAAAAAGAGGGGGAAAGGAAAAAAGAAAGAGAGAGGGCGTGAAAGAGAGACTGGGCAAGGAAACGTTTGAAAGAAAGAAAGGTAGAATCAATGCACGAATGCCTGTGACATTGGGTCTCTCTCCGTAATCGGATGTCATACAAATCCTGACTATGCAATACAAATAGAAACATGGTTTCAGATGCATACTACATGTTCACAGTACACTGCACCTTTTGTCAACCCAACAGGTCTAAGAAACAGCCGAGGCATTATCATCGGAACCGCCCGCGCAAATCCCGGAAAGCCGGTCCAGAAACCCGAAGACCTGAAGGACCCCAAGAAGACTGAGAAGCTCAAAAACGTGTACTCGGCTCTCCTGGACTTGCAGATCGATGCCCTTATCTCTATTGGCGGAGACGACACCCTCAGGTCGGTCGGTCTGTCGGTGAGTACGTGGGGAGGGGGGCACGAAGAGCATGATTGAAATGATTTCTCTCAGATGAAGGCAGCCATCCCATCACACTCAATCGGGGAGATCATTTCCTGGCGGGTTGCTTTGCGGTGTCAGCCGGTCGGGCTATTCTCCTCTTGACGGGCAGCGACTCTTCTTTTCTTTCTTTCTTTCCTTGCTTTTTTTTTTTCTTTTCCTTCCCTTCCCTCCCTTCCTTCCTTCCTTCCTTCCTTCGTCTGCCTTTCTTTCCTTCCTTTTTTTCTTTTCCTTCCTTCCCTTCCTTTCTTCCTTCCTTCCTTCCTTCCTTCGTCTGCCTTTCTTTCTTTCTTAGGCCCTGCTTCCGCCTTTCTTCTTTCCTCTGTCTGCTGTATACGTGAAAGGTGGAAAGAAGAAAAAACAGGGAGGGAGGCAAAAGAAACATGTTCGCTTTATATGTCTGTATGGATGTCTGTTTGTATGTATGTCTGTATGTCTGTATGTATGCATGTATGTCCCTCTGTCTGTGTGCCCGGTGGAGGAAAGGAAAAGCGGAAACAGGATGGAAAAAGAAGCACACAGTCATCCTTCGTGCCCGCCCGCCTGCCTGCCTGCCAGCCAGCATTCTTCTCTGCCTATCTGCGACGGCATTTTGTTTGTTTGCGTGGGTTCATGCAAGGCAATTTCGATTTTCTTCCAAAAGTCTGAGTGCAAATAGAAGGATCGGGCTGCATACCCGATGGATGGCCCTGTGATTTTTTTCGGAGAAAAAAAGAAAGAACTCCTTGATTGGTGCGATCATGATAAAACAAGGAAGGCATCTGATGGTTTTTCCCCGTGCATGCAAGCAGAACTGCAAACCTGATGGTCCCTCCCCGTGCATGCAAGCAGAACTGCAAACGTGATGGCCCCTCCCCGTGCATGCAAGCAGAACTGCAAACCTGATGGTCCCTCCCCGTGCATGCAAGCAGAACTGCCAACCTGATGGTCCCTCCCCGTGCATGCAAGCAGAACTGCAAACCTGATGGTCCCTCCCCGTGCATGCAAGCAGAACTGCCAACCTGATGGTCATGTACCAGCGCACTCTCCCCCCCGACCACCCCCACGTGCGAGTGATCCATCTCCCGAAGACGATCGACAACGACTATGAAGGAATCGATTTCACCTTCGGCTTCTTCACGGCAGTGGACATCATGGCCAAAGAGGTCAGTCAGTCAGTCAGTTGGTTTTGTTTGGTGTACATTTCAGTGGAACTTACAGACAGAACGGAAAGTGGGGAAGTGAGACCTCAGCGACAAAAAAATGGGAAAGTGTGTTCTCAGATGGGGGCACATGATTGAGTCGCGTGGCAATAATGGGTGCAGCTAGATGCGGAGCGAAGTACTGTTTTGTTTTTCTTTCCTGCAGGGCTGAGTTTCCTCCCTGCACACATGCATAATGTCTCGATCCATGCACTTCTCTATCGTCTTTCTTTCTTTCTTTCTTTCTTTCTTTCTGTCTTTCTGTCTTTCTGTCTGTCTTTCTGTTTTTCTGTCTTTCTGTCTGTCTGTCTGTCTGTCTGTCTGTCTGTCTGTCTTTTCCTTTCTTTTCTTTCTTTCTTTGCGTTCCATTTGAATCCGTTTTGTGACATTTTTTTGTTTTTCTGGTTCATTTCTCAATTGCATGGATTCTTCATTTTTTTCTGACAGCGTCGCCTTGTCGACACTAGTCCGGCTGTCTCTGTTTCTCCCTCCCTCCCTCCCTCCATTTCTTCCTTCCTTCCTCTGCTTGGAAATTTGAAGTTGAGGAAGCGGAAGAAAACTGACGACCTTCTTGGGGAAAGACATGAAATGAAGGGAGAGAGGGAAGGGGTGAAGACGCAAAGGAACTAAAGAATGAACGAATGGATGGATGGATGAAGAAAGAAGGATAAGAGTGGTCCCCTTGCAATAATTCCACCCAAAAGAAAGCAACACAAAATGAACTGAGGGGCTTCAAGACCGAGAGAGGGGGGGGGAAGAGAGATGAGACACCTGCAACTAACTGCCTCAGCTTCCCTCCGCGCGTCCGTACCGACTGCAAGCAAGTAAGCGCATGTACGTGCAAAAAGTTATTCGACACACGCGCCCGGAAACCCGCTCCGAACACATCCCCTCTTCTCTTCTCTTTATCTCCCCCCCTCAATTCCTCCCTCGTCGATCGATCGATCGAGGCATGCATGCATGCAGGTGCTCAACCTGAGGGCCGACGCTCTGGCCACCTCTTCGTACTACATCATCGAGACCATGGGGAGGAAGGCGGGCTGGCTGGCTTATGGTGGGAGGGTGGGTGGGTGGGTAGTCTTGTGTTGGCGTTGCGCGTGGCAGCTGGAGAGACACGGAGAGATGCTGGCTTGCAGAGACTCACAGGCATACAGACCGACTAACTGACGGACCAAAACAGACTGATTGAGTGACTGGGAGGCAAGACTGACAGGCAGACGGACAAGACAGACGCAGACAGACAAAAGTGACGGGCAGACAAAAAGGATCTGTGACGGACCGACAGACAGACTGACACACTTCAGGAGGCGGGACTGACTGACTGACTAACTGACTGACTGACTCATCAACTAACCGAAAGACTGGCCGAGAAGAGAGGGAAAAAAACAGATATCCGGAATTTCAAACAGATGATTCATGCGTGTCTTCATTCACTTTCATTTCCTTCAAAGCTGTGCTTCCCTCTGTGTGTGACAGTGTGTGTGTGTGTGTGTGTGTGTGTGTGTGTGTGTGTGTGTGCGTGCGTTCGCGCATGCCGCAGCGAGAAAGGGGGAGAGCTGCAGTTGGAATGAGCGAGTACCTTCCGGTTCCTTCCTCCCTCATGTCTCCCCCCTCCCCTCATATCATCAATCCATCAATTTGTTTTTTTGTTGTTGTTGATTAACTCTCGCTCGCTCGCTTGCTCAGGCACTGCGATTGCCGGAGAGGCCAACCTGGTGATCTCTGTCGAGGACGCCAAGCAGGAGGACCTGACGCACAACGGCAGCCTGTCTCTCGAGAAACTGGCTGACTACGTCGTCGACCTGATCAGAACTCGGGAGGTGAAGACGGACAAGCACTACGGAACCGTTGTTCTCGCAGAAGGTCGGTCTTCCGGAAGACAGCGAAGATTGGCAGGTATTGAAGAAAATTTGTGTGCTTTTTTCTTTCTATGCTTTGGTTAGGTTGCTTGCTTGCTGCGGAATTGCACAGCGGCGGCAGCGATGCATGGTGTGGATGCCTCAAGTGCGTGCATGCTTTCTTTCGACAGTCCGCGTTTGTCAACGGTACGAAGGTGGGCGTGCAAACGCTCATTTGTTTCTCCCATTCTTGCTGTCCATCCGTCTGGCGCGTCGGTGTATACGGCAACGGTCTTGATGCCTATCCATGGACACGCGCATTCCTGCCTGCCTGCAGGGCTCGCCGAGCACCTCCCGGAGGATGCTCTGAAGACAGTCAGCAGGGACGAGCACGGCCACGTGTCTCTGGGGAAGATTGACCTCGGGAAGATGGTGGCCTCTAAGGTCGCGGAGCGGTACGAAGAGCGGTACGGTCGTGCAAAGAAGTGCGTGGGCGTCCAGCTGGGGTATGAGAGCAGGTATGTATGTATGTGGGATGTGCACAGGTTTAGGGTGGGCAAGCGGGCGGGTGCCTTTGTCGATCGTAATGGGGAGAGTGAGGTGTGAGCGTACAAATTATTCCCATCTCGGTCTGTTGTGTTCTGACGTGTTAGAACAGTGTGTTGTTCGCCCGGGCACTTGGGTGAGCGCGCTTTTGGGATGGTATGAAACGGACACGTCGTGCTCCTTTTTTCCTTCCGCTCCCCTGTTTTTTTTTTTTTCATGCCACTGCGGTAGTTTGGCCGTCTTTGTTGGTCAGAAATTGGTCGTCCTTCTTTCCCTCCCTCTGCCTGGGTTGCTTCCTTCGTGGGTGGAGCCTCCATGCATGGGAGATCAAACGGTCCCTCCTTGAAAGTGAAGTTGATTTTAATTTCATGTGTCCATACGTGTGCACACCGTGTTGCCCTCCCTGGTGCTTGCTAGATATCTGCACACTCGCTTCTGATGCCGCCATCACCTGTCGTCATTCTTTTGTCTTTGCCGCTCATGGGAAGTCTGGCGACCTTTTTGTGTTTTAATCAGCATTCATGCACATACATGCATTTGCGTTTTGGCCCTGGCCACCCAGGTAGGGGGGGAGAATACCAACTGACAATTGGCTGAGACCAGCCTGCGCAACCAACTGATTGTCTCGATCTGCAGAACGCTGCGGCCAGTCTGAGGCATGCAGTGCGTGGCCGTTATGCACCAATGCAAAGGGTGGCCCTTTTTTTTTTCTTCGTTCCCCTTCAATGGGCACGAAATGCATCCAATCCCTCCCCTCTCTCCCTCCCTCCCTCCCGCTCTTTAGAGTGATGAGTCTTGACGCGCCATGAGCAGTCCTGCCCCGGGCTTCTATCCATCCACCCACCCCTCCACATATCTGTGTCTTCATCTTTGCATGTCGTCAACAGATGCGGTGCCCCCCACGCGTTCGACGTGATGCTGGGGTCCCAACTGGGCGTCGGAGGGTACAAGGCCGTCATCGACCAGGGTCTGGACGCTCATATGGTCTCTACATCTGGTCGGTTGGCCGGTTGGCGTTTCTCTTTTTTTCCCCTTCCTTGCTTCCTTCCTTCCGTTCTTCTCTTTCTTTTTTGCTTTCTTTTTTTTCTTTCTTTCTCCATTCTTGTCTTTCTTTCTTTCTTTCTTTCTTTCTTTCTTTCTTTCTTTCTTTCTTTCCTTCCTTTCTTTCTTTCTTTCTTTCTTTCTTTCTTTCTTTCTTTCCTTCTTTCTTTTCTTTCTTTCTTTTCTTTCTTTCTTTCTTTCTTTCTTTTCTTTCTTTCTTTCTTTCTTTCTTTCTTTCTTTCCTTTTTTTCCTTTCTTCCTTCCTTCCTTCCTTCCTTCCTTTCTTTCTTTCTTTCTTTCTTTCTTTCTTTCTTTTCTTTCCTTCTTTTCTTTCTTTTCTTTCTTTCTTTTTCTTTCTTTCTTTCTGTCTTTCTGTCTTTCTGTCTTTCTTTTTTTCAATCTGTCTGTTCTGTTCGTTTGTCTTTCCTTCTTCCCCATTCTCCTTTGTGTGTGAGAGAGAGGGAGGTTGTTGAGTGCCTGTCTGTCTGTCTGTCTGTCTCTGTGTTCGTGAAGAAAAAGAGAGAGAATCAGAAACATATCGTCTGTCTCTGTGTGAGTGTCTGTGTCTGTCCAAGAGAGAGAGGGTGCGTGAGAGGTTGTGTTTATGTGTGTGTTTGCGTGCGTGGATCTGGGGGGG
>JAHBMJ010003241.1:16632-34115 GCA_018398765.1 Chromera velia | reverse complement strand
GGGGGGGGGGGGGGGGCAATGATATAGATGAGTTCCCCGCCCATGTCACACGAATTCTTCTCTGCAGTTGCGAAAGAAAAAGACCTGTTCACACCTCGATCGAACATATTGTCATTTCATTACCAGCAGTGACACCACACCCAACCACTTCGCAAAGGTTACCCCGCATCGCTGGCCGCCAGCTGTGATGGATGGACCCCAGAGAGTCTGACGGACAAACCGAACCATGGAAGGAAGACGGGAGGAGCAGCAAGCACACAACGAGCCAATCAAATGAAGTCAGACCAAGGCCGAAAGTTTTGATTTCAGTGAAGCAAGCAATTAAGGAAAAAGGAGAAGACAAGGAAGGAGTCACACCCCTAGTTAGGGGCCTTCTGTGTCTTTTCTTTAAAGAATTCTCTGAAGATTCTTGCAAGCTGGAACCGGGGGAAGACCGGAGAGGTGCGGAGAAAAAGTTTTGGGAAGGGGACAAAATAGCTGCATGTTGGAGTGAGTGCATTGGGAAAGAGTGGCCATCCGCTAATTCGCGTGGAGGGGGCCTCTTGCCTTCTAACTCATTTCTTCTGCCCAGCAGCACAACGCACACGCAACATGTCTAGCAACATGTTTTCTTCTTTGTGGCTTGGAGCGCTACATGTGGCTCTTGGATTAAAGATTGGTCTATATGTTGGCTCTTGTGCAGTATTCTAAGCAGCCTGACTATCTGTAGCATGCATGCAAGCTAGAGAGCTAGCTAGAGAGCTAGCTAGAGAGCAGGCATATACTAAAGGCAACTATTATCAAAGGGCTGAAAACATATTTTGATACCTATTTATTGGTTTGTCCTGATCCCGTCCTAGTGAGAAATAACTGTTAGTTCAATTTAGTATCGACTTCAACCACCTATGAGCTCTCTATGTCTTCCCACGACCTTATCTTTTCCGTTAGGAGCGGCTAATCGTCATTCCGTCTATCCGAGGGCTGCCGCTGCCGCTGCCCCTCCTTCAATGCTCACTCTTCTCACCTCTCTCCTGGTGCAAGCACCAGCTAGCTGCTCTGTGGTGCCGCACTAGTGCACTGCCTGCATTCTTGCCTTCATGTATGCACACACCTGCCCGTATGTCCTATCCGACTCTAGATCCCACTTCAGACTCATAGGATGCGCTACCTTCTTTAGGAATATCTCGGTATCCTTTTCAAAAGCCCCATCTACACTGCTGACGAGGGGCGTAAAATCATACCCCTTATCCCTGCACGGCTCGGCATACTGCTCCTTTTTTCCCAGTAGCTGACCGGGTAAGAACTTTCTGCCAGTCACCTGTGCATAGGACGCGGCCTGGATGTTAACCACCCTTGTGTCTAGGATTGTCTGCCTCTGCTTTGCCTAGAATCCCCGCACTGAGAAGTCTCCGTAGAGGGCCGGTCGACCCGGTACCTCTAGTAGCGGCACCTCTCCCTCTGCCCTCACTACTGGCTCTCCCCTCCCTACTGCCGACGTGAACACTAGCTCTGCCAGGTCATACCACGCCTGGTTTAGCTCGTTGTGTCTCCTTCCGACATGTCCCCCTCTCTTGTAGTTGAGGGCGTGCTACAGCCCCTAGCTGCCCCCACACCCCTCGTAATTCCTCTTGTCTCCCTGCGCCTTGAATTGGTAGCGCACTGGCAGGGTGAGGGCATCTTAGAACTCTTTCAGGCCAAGAAGCATGTCGTCTGCTTCTCGCGGGACCATACTGAGCTATCCCAAGTGTCGCTTTCAAAATTGCCTTTATATCTAGCTCTGACTACTCTTCACTGCTCCCCCGTCACCCCCAGAACTTCTGTTTCTTTCACCGTCTCCCATCTCTCTTTCTCCTCTGCCCTCTTCCTCTGGCTGTGCTCTTTGTGGGCCTCTTTCCTTTCCCCTCTTTCTTTTTCCTCCTCTACCCCTCTTCTTTCTCGAATGGCCTGTGTGAGCTCTCTGGTTGCTGCTTGAGATATCACTCTCGCTTCCCCCCCTTCTCAGCCTATTTTGGGATTATCAATCCTTATCCCCCCCAGTGACCCAGTCATACCCAGTCTAACTGGCAGTGTACTGACCTCTCTCATCCATTGCTCTGTGGCGGTGGGGAGGCTATCGCGGGGCCTCCCGAACAGCAAGGCTGGGAGCACCCTGACAGTGTTGTGAATGACTGCCTCAAAAGAATAAAACTGTTCCCCCCTTACATGTGTAACCCTCTGCAGGAACCCCCACTCCCGCTGTTGTGACTTAACGTACTACGCTGTGTACACTTTCTGGGGCCCGTGCATAGCTGCTTCATCCACTCTCTCTGTTCTCTTTACAAACTCTTCTACCTTTTTTCCCGTTCACTTCTCTTTCTCCATTTCATGTTCCATAAACCCTCCTAGGAGTCTGCACCTTGTCACTATGGTTATTCCCTTTCCCTCCTCAGGCTCCTCTTCATTAGGTAAAAACTCGGCAAACACCCTCTTGGCTTCTTCCACAAACCATGCAAGGACTGCGAGAATTGTCTTATCAGGCTTGGGGAAGTAGCCTGTGGCCGGACCCCTCTGTAATACTGTACAGTACTATTTCCTAATCATCACTTAGTTTAGCCTGCCGAGGCAGGACACGTTGTCTGCGTACCATATGTGCTGTAGTGCTACCATGTCTTGCGTGGGGGGCCCAGGGCTGTAGCTGCTTCGGCTGAGGCATCTAGAGGTCTCGGAGGGGGAATTCACGGGTCCGTTTCTCTGCATAGTTATCAGTTGTGCGCCTCCCGGTCATCCCCCCCGACGCCCTCGTCCCCCTCCTGTCCCCCCTCCCTTCCCTCCTCATTTTCACTGCTTACTCTTTCTTCCTGTTTGTTCCTTCCCCTTCCCCCTGCCCTAACCTGTGTAATAGTATCTCATAGTTCCCACACGAGGGGCAGCTAAGTGATCGCATAGCCCCCGATCGCTAGAGGGTCTCCCTGTGTCCATCCCTCCTTGCTCTGGAGAACTGTCATCCTGTTCCCCCCCCGTAAGAACATTTTGGTATCTCCCCTGTAATAATTGAAGATGAACTATACCGCTCGCAGCCACTTGACTCTGACATTCTAGAGTTCTGCGATCCTCTCTACCTCCCCGAAGCCATTGGAGACGTCTCTAAAGGCGTCTACTTTGAGTAGCCTAAGGCTAAACACTAAGCGCGGGTCGTCTCCTGCAGCCCTGTCCATATCCTGAGCTCCCATACCCTCCCCTAGACCCCCCCCACTGCATGGATTGCCGCCTCGATGATGCGGCATTAGCACCCTGCTACCCCCCTACTAGCTGTTCTGCCCCATACGGGACAGTCACTGCAAGCTCCTCTTATCACCCCGGTCACTTCTATTTTAGGGGGAGGGTCACCTCTTGCTATGTGGGCGGGCCATTGATTTTTCAAAGTCGATACGTGGAGGGGGGACGTGTAGGTTATAGGGTTGTCTGTCCTAGGTTTAGGCTTAGAACGTCCAGACGTCGACGGTGCGCGCAATACCATCGCGCGCATGCATGGGCTTCCTGTGCGCGCAGGCCGTGCGAGTTGTCAATCTGGCGATCGCGATCGGATTATTCGCGGCATTTCGTGATCGATCTGCATGTGGGATCGATAATCAAATGCATGCATACATGCATGCATGTCATCCAGATTTTTATGTCTATATATGTGATTGAAGCAGCTAGCAAAACCCAGCTATATCAGAACTCCTCATAAAGTGAGGCACCCCAATGAGTCAGATGCTGTGTAAAGTGAGTCAAGACTGTCTCTCTATCAGCCAGTTTCAGCCTTCAACGTATTAGAGAGATTCAGAGAGTCAGTCAGTCAGATTAGTCTGATAGTCAGCCAGTTATCCATCCATCCATCACAGTCAGGCTACACCTTATTTTGTCTGCAGCAGCAGCAGCGTGCAATCATGCAAGTTGAAGCAGAGGGGGTTAAAGAAAACCGGTGGCCCTCCGTGGAAAGTGATGAGGAACTAGAGAGGAAAGTGGCGGAAGCAGTGAAAGAGAATTTCGTGGAAGTTGATCCAGATGGTTGGTGGCTTCGCTGTAGGTACTGTAAAAACCCGGATGGAACTCTAGTCCAAATAAAAGTAGAGAGCAGGTGGAACCCAAAGCATCCCCTGAGACAGCACTGTGGGGTTACTCTGGAATCAAACGGAGTGCCCTTCCTGAAGTCAAACAAGCAGAACCCTGGGGCAAAGCATAAGGATGAGATGTTCAAGAAACTGAATCCTGAGGCCGCAGCTGCCGTTGCCAGAGGGGGCAGTGGGCAGACGGCAATCACCAGCTTCTTCAAGTCGATAGGACGGTCACAGATATCTACAGGTCCGCTCTTTGATGCTCTTTGTCTGTCCGCTTGATCTGCGAGGCGGTCGTACGGTTTATTCCGGTTTATTCTCAGTCTGTCTACAACCTCCAATCATCTTCTCCTTCTGTGTATATGCATGCAGGTATAAGACAACAATAACAAGTGGGCGCGCAGAGCTCTTCAAGTGCAGCAGCAGCTTCAACAGGTATGCTGGCAGATACAATCTGGTGGTGCCGTCGTTTCTTCCTTTCTCCTTTCGTGAGTGTGACCGTATTTCCCCGTACTGTTCTCTGCCCCTTCCCTACATGGAAAGTGCGTAGCAAAATGATTACAGAATGTGACAGAGCTATCAAAGAGCCCCCTTTCTGCATGGTGGGTGTGTCTTGCGAGGGGCCTGCACCTTCCTTTTGCATGTGCATACAACGGACCTTCCTTTGTAAAAGTCAATCAAATCTGTCAGTCCTTTCTTTTTTGTTATTGTTTCCCTGTGCAGAGCGTAGACCTGTAGCATCAGCAGGCCCTGGGGCGGAGGCATCAGCAGGCCCATCAGCAGTGGCAGCAGTAGCTGCAGCAAGCCTGGCGGTGGGAGGGGACCAGAGTTCAGGTCCGTCGACTCTTGTCAGGAGCCCAGACACCAGCCCCCCCAGGAGTGCGGCCCCAAGCCCACCGACTTCTCCACCACCAGGTATGCACATGCACGTACGCCACCATACATCATGTACTCTCGGTCGCCATTTTATGTATGGTTATCTTTCTGCTTCTCTCTTTCTTCGGCAGTCCATGAAATTGGTGCACGAGTTTGGCAAGCATTCTTCCTTTTCTCCCTTGATCTCCCTTGTATTCGTTGCAGTCCCCTGTCGGGGAGTGGACTTTTGCCGGACTTTCAAGCCAACGCCAAAGAAGAAGCCTCCTGGATGGACGGGCCCTCAACCTTACGCAGTATCCCGCATATAGCACTTCGATCTTGTGGACGGCCTGTACAACTACTTCCTCAAAAGGAGCACCGAAGCCTCCCCTGAGTTTTTTGTCATTGCGACTGCGGACTTGGGGGGGAATGGGACTGTTTAGGCCCATTATTGTGACCAAACAATTGTTCCGGGAGAGATTCGAGGGCCCTCAGTGGCTGAGCGTTTTTAAATGTCATTGCATGCATTTTTGCTTCAGTGTATGGATATGTAGGCTAGTGTAGGCCAGTGTGAAAGAGTGGCAGTGCAACGGGGTGTTCATGCATCATACGTCAATACAAACGCTTATTGTGCGCACCTTGTTCCTTTTATTTCTCTTTAAACATTGACAGCAATCGCTCCCATTCCTCTCTAAGCAAAAAAATAGAACGTCCACAGGGACTTCAACGACAGAGACTGGTCCGGAGTGTTACCCAAACAAAGTGTCTGTGTTTATATCTGTATGCATTTGCAGCATTCCTGTATATGTTCAACATATGAAAAAACAGGAAAGTGTCTCACCAGAAAAATATTATATAAAAAATCTGTAAAATATACGTTTTTTTTACTTTAAAATGGTACAGAATGATGTTAAAACTCATAAAAAGCCATAAAATGACTAAACATTAATGATACACTAGGTATCACTAATTTTGCTAGTATAGGGTCAGTGTTAGAATGCTAATATAAAATCTCTGTGACACAACTTCAAAGCTTTGTCACTCACGAACCATGATGACTTAGAAGCTTATATTTTGCAAGCATTTGAATGAATTGAATTGAGGTGGTTAAAGCTGGTGAGCCACTACTTAGGCTCTGGCTAACCACAGGATATGACATGCAGTGTTGGTTTGTTGACCCAGCGTATTGATCCATTAACACATGTCAATACGAACTCTCTCCAATTTGGCTATACACTCCTCAACTGCCCTCATGCCCGCCAGAGGCTGGAACAACGAAATAAGAGCGATCATCTCTCAGACTTTCTTTTCATTCTCCCCCACTCCTCTACCAGCAAAAGCAGCCACCCATTGCGCAATTTCTACCTGTTTCTCAATGTGCATGCGCTCTTTTATTCTGCTGATGATTTTGTCAAGCTTCTGTCTTTCCCTCTCTGTGTCCGTACATTCCGTGAGCAAGTGGATCTCATCACAAACTTTTCTACCAGAGCAAGCCAAGCAGGTCTTCTCTAGCTCCCCCCGCTACACATAACCACCCGTCATGTTCACAAAGGACGGATGTTCACAAAGGATTTAAAAAGATACGGAGATAATATACGTATGTGTAGATCGTTTCCTGTGTCTGACGGACATGACTGCCATTTCCTTTATACTAGGAGGAGCATAGGGAGCCTCTGTCTGGAAGGGTTCTCTCTTTGAAAATCAGTGAGGGCAGCACGGGGATGGAAGACGATGGAAGATTCTGTCTCTATTCCTGCTGTCTTCCTGCCTTCTAGCCCATTCCCCAAGCCATTGGTTCATCTGAATCTTGCAACACGTCTCTTTCCGTTTATGTTTCCCCTTCTTTTTTGGTTTTTCTTGGCGTGGCTCATTCGTGTCTTCCAGGAGAGAATTGTCAAGGGGCATAGCCAGACATTTGGTAGAGGACACAAAGGGAGCACTAGAACCAGCGCTAGAACCAGCAATGCACGCCCCCTATACAGCTGTGGGTAAGGCGTGTTCTATAGATTTGAGAGACTGAAAGAAGCTGGCTACCTGTTTTACAAGCAGATAGCCAAAAGGTTCCAAGCTAAAAAAATGAAGAAAAGGCGAGACAAAAGAGTTATAGGACAAACCAAATGACCAGCGAACAAAACAAAGTTGCAATGTATCGAGGCATTGAACATCTGACTGCCTGAGAGGAAGGGCTTTAAGACCAAACATTGCAACGGGCACCCAAAAAGCTTTGAACAGTTAAATTCAAGAAAAAGAAGAAACGAAACCAATTGAAGAAAGAGTTCCAAATACACCTCCCAGTGTCTTTTCTGCCGATTCAATTCTTGCTTTCACAGTTTTAAATAGATCCCCCCCCTCAAAGATCCAGTTGCCGAGGTATTTATATTTATCAACATGCTCAACCAGCCTTCCATTAAAAATTTAAAAAAAGGGGAAGCGGGATCAATGAGAGGATCAGGGGAGGATAGACGAAGGATCTTTGTTTTTTTTAAGTTTACTGTGAGTCCGTGTTCATTGCAGTATACCTCGAGGCGCCAGAGTGTTGAGCCGCCATGCCTGAAGTGCCCGCCACCATATGCGCCGCCTTGTAGATTGATGAGCCATGCCAAGCTGCATGTATGCATGTGCATGCTTCTTCATGCAATTTGAATTAATTGCAATCAATAGTAGCATGCTCATAAAATGTGATGAGATGAAACGGCTGAACAATGAAAAGAACGGGAATATGCAATGCATCCCGTCCTTCAGTCTTTCCCTGTAAGAAGATCTTAAGAGACTCTAATGATAAGCTTCTAGTTGAGAACATCTAGTGGCTTCTAGGGTCTTTCAGTCAGTGTGCCAGATCTGATTGGATTTCCTTCTTCTCTCTCTCTCTGGATTTTTCAAGATGGTCCAAACGAGAGCTCAGAGGAGAAAGGAAAAGGAAGAGGCCAAGAAGAAGGCCCAAGAAGAAGCTGCAGCTGCACAGTCAAGCAGCAGCGCAGTGACTCTTGATTCCAAACTCGATTCCCTTCTAGAGAAGAAATTAGAAGAAAAGATTAACAAGATCATAGAAAAGATTTTGGAAAAAAAGAAGTCCGGAAAGAACAAGAGACGGTAGAAGGTTTTTGTTGCTGTGCCGAGCAACGATTCGGACTTTTCTGATGACTCGGACTCTTCCAGCGAGTTTGAGTCCTCTGATTCTTCCTCTGTCGTGTCGTTTTCCTCGTGGAAAAAGGTGAAGGTGGACTGAGCGCTTCTGCCTGTGTTTGATCCCAAGGAGGGGTTTAAGGATTGAGAGAGACAGTGGGGAGATTTCATAAAGGAAGAGCTCTGGAGGTCCCGTTTTGGCTCTTCTGGTCAGTGGAAGAGGGTGGTTTGGATGGGTATGTACAAGGCCGCCAAGAATAACTCGAGGTTCAAGTCCCACCTCAAGCGATTCTTCTGCGCTGGCCTTAAGCACAAGGAGGTCCTCAGGCGTGTGAAGGAAGAATACCTCTCTAACCTGCTTGTGAGGCAACTGGCAGTGGAGGAGAAGGTCAAGGAATTCCCCTACAACACCAACCGGCGCAGCGCAGCCGGAGAGGTCCTCAAGCCCAAGATCAAGTTTGGGTTCAAAACCCTGCGTCGACGTCTGTTCAATCTGGAGGTGGAAGCGATGGGGGTGCAGAGACCCATCAAAGATGTAGCGAAGCCGACCATGATCCTCCACGCCCTAGACTCCGACCAAAAGAACACCCTCATCACTGCCATCAGAGTGCAGAAGGGAGAGATGCTCCTTGATCTGAACTCGCTCTCGTAGGACAATATTCGTCCTCACCTTGACTGGTTCGCTGCCATCGAGGAGAAGGAGAAGGGCGGGGAAGGGGGAAGGGAGAAGGCAGGGCGTTCCTCCAATCCTAAAGGGGGACACAAGGGGAATGATCGTGGTAGGCAGAGGGAGAACGGGAATACTAGGGGGTCCTGCGGGCAGGGTTCGAGTGGGAGCTCCGGTCAGGGGGGGCAGCATCCGGTCTGCTACACTTGTGGAAGAAAGCACGAGGGTGAGTGCTGGGCCAAGAAGAAGAACATCGAGTGCAGGGATTGTGGTGAGAAGGTTCACTACACGGGCGCCCCTGCATACAAGAAGAAAGGGGGATCCTCTTCCTCCTCCGGAGGGGGGAAGGGCGATTGACCACGCTCGGGCGTGGGACAAGAGACGGCAAGGGGCTTTCGTTCCTCAAACCTATTTGCACCCCTGGCAGAGGACGACTGTGAATGTGAAGAGGTCCGCTTTCCTTTTGCTGATACTGGTTGTAGTAAGCATCTGATTGGTCGTGACTTGGATGATTGCATTGTAGACAGTTGGAAAAAGAAAGTGACGTATGAGAAAGCTGAGGGAGATTCTTTTCAGATAGATAGATACGTGCGTGCGCGTATCGGTGTTTTGTCTCCAGAGAATGAAATCGAGGAGGTGTACATAGAAGGTGCATACTCGCGTTCGGTTCCTGTTTCTCTTTTATCTGTTCGGGGTCTCCGTTTACAGAAAGTCGACAAGCCTTATTGGGTCGAATTACATTCATCAAGAGACGGAAAGAAAATCAAAGCGTTGTTAGAAAAGAGAGACGGTGTACACGTAATTCACGTATTTCCTTTTTCTTCTTCTTCTTCTTTTATTTCTTTTTCTTCTAAACGAATGAATGAATGTGTCTGCCTGGCAGTCACTGAGGAAGAGAAGATTTCTTCTGGTGATAATCCCGTCTCCCCCCCGATAGAAAAGGCGATGGCAGGTAGAGAGCAGGCGGGAGCTTCTCAACCCTCCGGACCCGATTCTTTTTCTCTTGCTCAAGATGGTCAGATGACCCAAAGAGAATTGAACATGTGGCACTGCCGTTTTAGACACTTGACAGGTAAGCGTTTGTATGCGACCCTGAGAGAAAAAGGAATGGCTCACCGTGTGCGCGTGAAGGATTGTACAGAGATGATTGACTGTCGCAAGTGTAGAGAAGTGAATGCAACCATGAGAAAAATTCCAGCAAGACAAACACTGGGGGGGAGGGCAGAAGAATTCAATGATATTGTTGTGCATGACCTCTGCATACTTGTGGGGGGTGTGCCAGCCAGTCTCCTTGTTGATAAAAAAACGAGATTCATGCAGAGAAAGACTCTTTCTCAAAAAAGTCAGGCAAAGAGAGCAATGATCCACTGGACAAGGAAGTGGCAGAGACTTGGGAAAGGGAAACCAAAGATCGTTAAGACAGACAATGGAGGCGAGTTCGAGAAGGAATACGATTCTTTTTTGCAAAGAGAGGGAGTGCATCATGAGAGAAGACCAGACTACTGTCCTCAAGTACAGAAACAAGTAGAAAGACCAAATAAAACTGTAAAGAGACTCTTAAGAAAGACAGTCAGAAAGGCCCGCTTACCCAGATATACAGAGAAATGGCTCTTTCCGGGGGTGGTGCAGCAGTTAAATGAAGTTGTGTCGACCGTAACAGGGGAGTCTCCAATGAAGGCAGTTTTGGGGGAAAAGAAGGCAAAAGAGATTTTTCCGATTGCTGTGGGGGATAGGGTTGTGATGTATGATCCTCACCCAATCAAGAAAGGGGCAGAGCCTGTCCACGGAAAGGAAGGCATCTTTGCTTCTGTAGAGAATTCGTCTGTAGTGGTAGTTCTGATAGAAAAGAGGAACGGATGGAAGCCTTTGTGAGTGCATCCTTCACTTGTTTCACTTATCAGGTGGTCAGGCATTTCTTTTATTTCTTTTTCTCCTTCTTCTTCTTCTTTGTCTCCAGATAGACAAGGTTTTGTTCCACAAGAAAATTTTTTTTCGGATGTGGATGTGGATAAAATGGAGGTTGATTCCGGTGCAGGGAGGCATGCACGTTTCTCTTCTTCTTTCGGCCCTGCATACTTTTTCCCTGATGTTCCGCGGCAAGCTGCAAAGCAAGCCGAGCAGTGCGTTTTGTCTCCCTCGATGGCCAGCGAGGGGGGTGAGGGCGCGAATGCATCAGTTCTTCCTCCTGCCGCTTTTGCTGGGCAGTCACTTCGGGGCGGCTACCTCGAGATGATTGCACAGCATCAGGGAGGGGAGCTGGACGGGGATACAGAGGGTGTGCAGGGCAGCCAGGCGAATGGGTCTGGGCAAGGGGGGTCAGATGCCGGTCAGGCTCTGTTCCGAGAAGGAAAGACAGGCGTAGACGTCAGTCGGTGCCTACAGACGGCCAGTCGGTATGCGAGTCCGCTGTGAGCGGAATTTGGAAGCTGCCGTCTGACGATGCATATTTTATGCAGAAAGATGAAGAAAGGAAGGAAGATGTGCGTTTTGCACAGAGAAGAGAAGATAAAAATGAAAAGATAGAAGATCTGCAAGAGAGACTAAATGAGTTGAAGTAGAAGCTTGCGCGCGCAATCAAGGAAAAAGAGAAAGCCCGACGTCCCTTACCCCGTGTGTTGGAGGTCGATAAGGAAGTTGTGGAGAATATGCTTTCTCACGTGAATCCAAAGAAAAGACACATCGATGCCACTCCAGAAGAGGTTACGGGGGGGTCTCACGTTGAAGGACAGAAAGCCGAATTGAATCAATTCATCGAATGTGATGTCTTTCAGCCAGGTGTGCATCTGCCAAAAGGAAGAAAAGCCATGAAGTGCAGGTGGGTGCTTACTTGGAAAATAAAGGAAGGGAAAAGAGTCGCAAAAGCAAGGCTGGTCGTAAAAAGGTTTTAGGACGACCGAAAAGAGTTAGAGACTTTTAGTGGGATGGCAGATTGGTGGGCAGTTCTTTTAGTTCTTTCTTTTACTTCTTCGAAGGGATAGACGGCTGCAAAGTCGGACATCCGCACTCCTTTTCTGACTGCTCCCATTTCTGACTCTATTTTTATCTAACTTCCCACTTCTCTCCCTCCTGATTGTCCTGAATGGATGAAACCAGGTGCCGTCTTGAAATTGAAGAAAGCAATGTACGGCCTTGCAGACAGTCCCCATCTCTTCTCTCTCTCCTTTAAGAAGATAGCAAAGGAATTGGGGTAGAAGGAGATAAAAGAAAGCATTTTCGTTCACAGAGGCGGGGAGGGGGGTGAAGTGAAGGCCATGTTAGTCAGGCATGTCGATGATCTTCTTCTTTTTGCTAAAGATCCCCTTTTTTTCCTTTCTCCTCTTTAAGAGAAACTGAAAATGGACGAGCTTGAGGTGTTAAAAGAAGGAGAGACAATGAGCTACATAGGTATGCAACTAAAGAAAACAAAGGAAGGTTTTGAGATGAGTCAGGAAGAGTATCTTGAGTCCGTTGAAGTGGAAGAGAGCAAACTGAAGGGGGGGAAGATCAGACCAGACCTTTTGGACCCTCCAACAGAAGAAGAGATTAAAGAAGAATATGTGCCCCTCATGCAGAAGATCATGGGGGTGACTGGGTGGGCAGCAAGGACACAGCCAGACATTTCTTTTCTTTTTGGTGAGTTGAGTCGTTGGTCGACTAAGCCGTCTGCAGAGAAGGTAGAAGGTGGTTTGCATTTGTTGAATCATGTGAAGCAAAAGAAGACCTCTCTTATTTTTACCACAGTCAAGGACCCCAAGATGGTTGTTTTCCATGATGGGTCTTATTCTCTCCAGAAGTGTGAAGGGCGATGGGGAAACGAAGCTTACCTTGTAGATCAGACAGAACAGGTAGAAAGAGAAAGGATTCATACTTTAAAAAAGAATAACCTTTTTGCGTGGAAGAGTGCGAGAGTGAAGCGAAAGCTGATTTTGAGCACTTCGTCAGAGACAGTTGCATCTGCAGAGAGCGTGAAGAAAGCTTTTGCTTGGAAGGATCTGGCAGAGGCGCTTTGGTGTAAGAAAGTGCCGATTGAATTCATGATGGATTCCAGGCCGTTGATGGATCAGCTAGAGTCTGGACAGGCAAAGGCAGAGCCTGCTATGAATGGTCTTCTTGCTTATGTCAGGCAGGAATTGCGTCGTCTGCGTTCCCATGTGTACTGGTGCAGGACTAGTGACATGAGGGCAGATCTAGGGGCAGATAGACAGACCAAGCTCATGTTAGAGCGCAGCAATGGTGATGTTCCTTCCACTGCGAGAGTTGAAAAGAAAGAGAAAGCAGGAGCACGTATTAAGAAAATTGACTTTACGAAGCGATTGAGCATGTGCATGAGAGTCAGTCGGCGTTGTGGGTAGACAGACGGCTCTGTATTTGTTCCTTCGTCCGTGCCTCAGTCAGGGGGTGATTGTTAAGCCGCCATGCCTGAAGTGCCCATCACCATGCGCGCCACCTTGTAGATTGATGAGCCATGCCGAGCTACATGCATGTATATGCATGCTTTTTCATGCAATTTGAATTAATTGCAATCAATAGTAGCATGCTCATAAAATGTGATGAGATGAAACGGCTGAACAATGAAAGGAACGGGAATATGCAATGCATCCCGTCCTTCAGTCTTTCCCTATAAGAAGATCTTAAGAGACTCTAATGATAAGCTTCTAGTTGAGAACATCTAGTGGCTTCTAGGGTCTTTCACAGAGTCTCTCTTACAGGTCTGCGGCGCTGTAAGCAAACAACATAAGGTCATCAGTATAATCAATACTTTTTATTAGAGTTGTGGAAAGCTTGACAGGTTTCAAAGCGCTCCTTCTTTCATTACCACTCGGCTGTTGGTTTTCAGAGCTGAGGGCTTTGTGTAAATTGTTTATAAATAGGACAAAAAGAAGAGGAGAAAGAGGATCACCCTGCTTCACACCCGTTCCCTCTGATAAGCACTTGTCCCCCCCATTAACCCTTGCAGCAACATTACAGTACATAGAATGAATTATGTGGATGTCTGCCTGACTGACCCCTTCATCCTTCAGTCTCTCTAACATTTTCTCTCTGGGCACTGTATCAAAAGCTTTGGAAAAGTCTACAAATGCTGCGACGAGGGATTCTTTTTTATGTTTAGACTAAAGAATGAGAGAAGAGAGAGACGCAAATGCTTTGCGTATCCCCATGCCCCTCTTGAAGCCTAACTGTCTCTCATCGATCCTCGTCTCTTTACAAAGGCAGACATCCATAAAAAGAGCAAAAACCTTACCCAGAAGACCAACAATGTGAATGGGCCTCCATTCATTGCAATCAAGGGAAGCGGGACCCTTTGGTACTGGAGCAATCCTCAGGACGTTCCATCTACATGACCAAAAGGAAAAAGAATGAAACAAATTAAAGAAGACAAAGAGGAGAAAACGAGAAAGGGTTAAGTGTTTGAAGCAAAGAGCGAGATGTTTAAGGGCGATTCCATCAAGACTGGCAGCCTTATTCACATCTATTCCTTTTAAGGTTTCCTTTACAATGTGCAAAGAAAAAGTGGGGGAAGAAGGAGAGAGGAACACAGGGCCAGCAGGGGCGGGGGAGAGTCTGTCTCCCTTAAATACACGGGCCCAAAAAAGAAAGAAAGAATCAGTAGACGGTTTCATCCCCCCATTTCCCTCACTTTTGGACTTCCTGCACTATTGCCAGCTCTTTGTTGGTTCGTATACTGCCTCTCTTACTAGCCATGCTGCCAGAGCTTGCTGATATTTCCTTCATTTTGACACAAAGAGGCGCTTTTACTGTCTTTTTACCTTGAGTAGTTCTTTGTAAGCCAGATGCAAGCGGTTTGGTGCGTCTTTTGCCTGTCTTTCTGCCTCTCTTATCCTTAACTTCATCACCGCACACTCGTTGTCCCACCATGGTTGTCTGGCTGAGGCCTGCCTTTTCTTTCTCTTTTTAGGCTTCGCCGCGTCCTTAGACTCCCCAACCTTGCTGGCGGCCAAAACTTCCTCCCAGGTTTGGCCTAGGGTTTGGCCTGACCTTTCAAGCTGTTCTAGGAGACAGACCTTTTGATAAGAGGGACCCGTAGGGGAAAGAGGGGAAGCGAGAGGAGGAGGTTCGGGAGGAGGGGAGGGTTTGGGGGGAGGGGGGGGTGGAGGAGGAGCAATAAACGGAAGCGACAGGTTCATTCTCTATAGCGTTGAAAGGCCAGATTCCCACAAACCAGGGTAGACTTTTTCAGTGAATTACTTAACCACTGATACCAGAGATGCGAGCTCTTCATCAGATACAGGATCCACCCTGTTTACTTTTAGAAGCGGGAGGAAAGAGTTTATCCTTATTTCTTCTTCATGGGGAACGTCAGGGGAAGAGAGGGAGGAGTCAGACAAAGAAGAATCAAGGAAAAAAGAAAAAGAGACAGAAGAGTGCAGAGGGGTGAAGTTAGTGTCCCTTTGGACTTCGAGGGAGCTCCAGGCCTTCAAAAAGGACAGATCAACCAAGAAGAAATCAATAGCGGTCGTGTGCCCTCCAGAAAAGTAAGTGTATGGACCTGGGAAGGATACGTTCACATTTTCGTTTTCACAATAAAGGGAAAGACCATGGATTGGCAACAGATTCGATTTTTCGCAAAATGAAAGCACCCACTTACCCTATTCATTTAGCCCGATTCTCTTGCTGCTATATTCAGACGATCTTCAGAGCCTTTCAATCACTTCTTCCTCTTCTTCTCCCACCAGCTCTAACTTTCGATCCCACGTGATGCCTTGCGGCATCCTTTTCCCTAGGTGCCCGTTGAAGTTCCCAGTAATGATTCTGAGTTCATTGAGGGGGACTTGGCAGACAACATCGATTATGCCAATCCGTTCTATCTCAAGGGCATGCTTGTCTTTTTCTCTTGCACTCAAGTTTTCTCCAAGGAGATACAAGCATATACAAGCCAAATATATGGAGCTTGCACACATTACTTTGACCCCCTTCCTTTTGAAAAGACACTTAAACTGACAAACGTACCATGCTTGGCCCAACCAGGTCCCAGGAGGGTTTTAAAACGTTCAAGAGACTTTTGTGTACGAGAATGCAGACCCTTTCTATGTTTACATCTTTTACTTTGGCTGCCCGCAAAGACTCCAACCCTACCTGCTTTTTCAACCACTCTCGGTGACTAAAGTTTTTACCTGTATGTGTGGAGGTGTTTACAGGCTATGTGGGGATATGTGTTTCTGTTAGAACCACGATGTGTACCTTCCGTATGAGAGAAAGTCTGACAAGCCAGGAGTTGGGCGTTCTGTTAGAGACTCGGGAGACAAAGCTTCCTAGCTCCATTCACTATCAAGATCGAAAGCTCTCTACCTCCCACCATTATTTTCTTATTCTTTACTGACATGTACTCGGTAGAAGGGGGAAGCACTACTTAACTCTCGCTATTAACTTGAACAATGAGCGAAAAACACTACTTTTACTGTATACTATAGTTATTATTGAGTGTATACCCCCTAATTTTAGTGTAGGAAGGAATATATACCTAGGAGTACAACCCCCTAGAGGCGTGAAGGGGCACTGCCAGATGACTGAACAGTGAGGGAAGCATTGGGTGCCTAGGGTATTTGACTATTTTAATGATGATGATGATGTATGAGGTTAAAGCCGGTGAGTCATATAGGCTCTGGCCAACTTAGTATTTCTTGCATAGATTCGATCCCTCGACCTAGGCCCCACTGGGGCATTTGCATGGATCAAAGCCTAGCTAGGGTGGAAATAGAAATAGAAATAGAAATAGAGGGTAGCTCCACCCTCAAGCAACTAGGGTTAAAAACTATCTGCATCAGAACAGACTTACAGTGGCAGGGGAAACGACCGAGAGGGAAGACAAAGCCAAAAAGGGAGACCGAAAAAGAGGAGCAAAAGAACGCGTCCATGTCAGACTGAAAAAGGGTACTAAGGAGTGCAGTCTACAGGGTAGGAACCCTATGGAACACTTCCCTGGATACCGACTCCTGAGGAAGGGCTCGGCTGCTGAGCACAGTAGACAGTCAACAGCGAAGAAGGAATATATACAAGATTAAACGAGAATCAGATGAGATGCAGGCACAGAGACTTCGCTTCTCTAGGACTGACTAAATTGACTGGAGTACGGTACCTATGGTAGTCCTATCAGTCTCTCCTATCCTTCAGTAAGACTAAAGGTCAACTCCGTAGGGCACGATCTATTTTCAAGGCAGTGAAATTATGAGCAAAAAACCAGACAGGAAAGAGAAAGAGAAAAAAAAGAGAAGAGATAAAAAGAAGATGAGAAAGAGAAAAACAAAGAGACTAACCAAAAAAGCTGTATCCACGCCGTGCGGATATGAGTGCCCCGCCCCCCCGTGCCCGCGCGAGCTTGAGCACGTCCCTCCCTGCGCGTTTCATGTTTCTCTCTCTGTTACATTCTAGCTCTGAACCCGCTCCATACACTCAAATGGAGAAAAACAGGAAACAACTATCTGAAAGCAATCGGATCAAGACTTTACCGTTTATAAAGGCAAGCTAAAATTGCCTGTGCGCCGGCAACAGGGTGTTCTCGAGAAGGAGTGTGAAAATCTCTCTTACTTTCTTTTTATTCTCGTACACCGCCTGTCCTAACTGCTGCTTTGCCATCTGTTGTGCCCACACGATCAAGTCCGACTCAGAGCGTACATCTTTTACTTTCTCTAAAAGCCTATCCATGCGTCCTCTTTCCATTTCCGTCCCTTTGCATTCTGTCAACTTGTGAACAACATCATTCAATTTACCCCATCCATGCATGTCAAGGGGGCAGTACTGGTAGACAGACTTTATCTCCCCATTCGAAACTCCCCCCCCCCCCCCCC
>JAHBMJ010003241.1:0-13862 GCA_018398765.1 Chromera velia | reverse complement strand
GGGGGGGGGGGGTTTTGGGGGATTGAAGAAGTGGGGGACAACGTCTTCCCACTCTTACGCTTGCCACAAACCTTCTTTTTAATTATGATTAAGATTTTAGTTAGTTAGTTAGTTAGTTAGAGGATGCCTAACCCCAGTTGGAGCGCTAAGCTCCCGGGCGGCACATACATGCATGGTTATTGTTTGTTAAGTCGGCGGTGGAGTTGATCAGTTAATCACTTTCTAGAATAGCGAGACAGGCATCAAAGAGATAGACCAGATGCGAGCGTAGAAGCGATTGAATGACATTACGGATGAAGAGTTCAGATGTACTTGCACCGGAGAATAGACAGTTACAATCATTTGAATTAATAGATTCCAGCTCAGCCGGGCAGTGCAGGAATTCTCTTTTATCCAGCCACTTGGTACATAAAGAAAGTCTATGCATGAAGTCATCAACACACCGAATACAAGAATCATGTACACAGAGTTTGTGGTCGCTATATTCAACAGACAGAGCACTGCTTTCCCCTTATGGGTTAAATGAGAGCAGACGTAAGAAACCGAACAGAGAGCCATCGGTTACTGTAAGAGCAGATCGAGGGAGGGTGGAAAAGGAGTAGAGACCAGAGGCGGATTTATTGTAAAGAAGAAACGCAAACATGTGATAAGAGGAGGGTAAAGCTTATTGAAGGGGGGTGAGCTTGGTAAGAGGAGGGAAATGTGAAGAAGCGATAGCCCCCACCCGCTGCATACAGACCTCTTTCACAACTGCATGTCTAGCTCTGCCCTTAAAAAAGAGAGAGCCGGTGCCTTGAACTCTCCATCGCTGCTACCCGCTGGTGCCAGGATGTTGCGGCACTCCCACCGCCAACGAACAAACAAAATCCAGACCAACCCAACGAAGCAGCCGCAAGGAGGCCTTCAAAAACTCTGGACAAATGTTTCTCTTCCAGGCATGCAGCATTGCAGCGGGAACGGTGTGTATGGTTTGCAAGAGCGAACACCACCAGTCGGCCACTCTAAAGCAAAGCAGAGCTTTTACAGGAAGCAGGCCGAAAATACACAGGGAGGGCAAACGAAGACTGCGAGCAGACAGATAGCTACTGTTGTCGGCCAGACCAGCGTGCAAAACGGAGCTGCAAAGCATCGATTGCAAGAAGATCGGCATCACAAAGAGGGAAGCATTCGAGGCAGTACAGTGCAACAGAGGACCAACACGCTCTAAAAATAGTCATCTGCGCATCTCTAGGCGCATCTACACTGAGGGGACCCATGCTGGCAATCAGACTAAACACAGCCCCCAGCTTGAGGGCGCGGGAGGCCAAAGCAATACGCAATTCAACTGTCTCACTGAGGCATCCCCCCTCAAAGAACAGGCACCCCAGGTACTTGTATTCCATTGCCCATTCAACCTCTTTCCCTTCATACACCACCAAACCGGAGCTTTCCCTAAATGCAGAGGCAGACAGGCGGAGAATCTTTATTTATCTTTATCTTTTTCAAATTGACTGTAAGTCTCTATTCTTTGCGCAGCAGCAATACTTTTTGAGAGCAGAGAATTTCTTTTGAAGGTCAGAGACGGTCCCGGGAATGGGTAAGAAAGCAGAGATCGTCAGCATAACCCAAACTGTTTAGGACACAATCATCCAGCAAAACTGGCTCCGGTTCGCTCTCTGGCTCCTCTCCACTGCCCACTTCTATTTCTACGTCTGTCCGCTCTCGCTCGACTGCCTCGCTGGCATGCTTTGCCTCGCTCTTACTTGTAAAACACACATGAAGGAGATCATTTATGTACAAAAAAAAAAGAATAGGCGAGAAGGCATCCCCTTGCTTCACTCCAGCGCCCTCCCGAAAATGTAGAGAGTCCCCGTCAACCTTACCCCATACCTCTCTGTACATTTCACAGATAATACAGATGTCTACCTCACTCACGCCCTCATTTCTCAGTTTTTGAATTAACTTTGCTCTCGGTACAGTGTCAAACGCCTTTGAAAAGTCAACAAAACCTACCAACAGAGCCTTTCTTTTCTTTTTACACAAAGAGACAACAGAGGCAAGAGCACCAACCCCCTCCCTCGTTCCCACCCCTTATATGTAAAATTATATAAAACATATAAGAAAAAACATAGATTACTCAAAGATTTCAGGCTAAAGAAACGTGATCCATCTTAAAAAACTTAAATCCGGTGAAATAAAGTGTGATTACGAAGAAAAATAATTATATACCCCCCCCTTTTATGGTATGTCTCTTATAACTGATTGCGGATTACAAGATTACGGCATCTTTAAAAAAGTCATCAATATTTTTTTCCCCCTGACGTCCCTACCCTTCCTAGTTTAGACGTATAATTTAGATCCTGTAGGAAGAAAACATGAAAGGTAGGGAACGATTCTGAAGCTTAGTCAGCAACACAGTTGGGTGCGTCATGTACAATAACTGGCAGGTCATACATGCTGTAGTGTTGTACAGTGCAGTAACCAAAAAACAGAAAGTGTCACACAAAGACTTAAAACGCCATATCCTGGTTTGCTTAAAGAGAAAGACGGATACCTACTCCCCCTCTTCTTCTTCTTTTTCCTTCCTGTCTTCTTCCCACTCCTCCTCATCATCCCCGCCTTCTTCCCGTCCGTCTTTGTTTTTATCATCGATCATGAGCTACTAAAAGACTTAGTCAAGAAAGCGTTCAAAAAGCTCCTTAATACCAAGGACTCTGACTCCCTACTGTAGTGATGGATGTTGTAATTGAAGTCTAGTAATGATACTATTGTATTATGATGGTTTTAATTTGCTTTTTGAAGGAGAGTCAAAGGGGGGGGGGGTGTTTACTCTATTTTAGTACATATTACGGATTACGAGTTTACAAGCCCTTTCTAAACATCACTTAGAGTCTCAGACACAACAGTTACTTTAATCGCAGATTGCAAACCAACCAGTGAGCACTTTGATAACATCTTGACTTTGTTTGAAATAATTTAATGCAATAAGTCCTAAAAAAATGGTTTTTAGTGTAGGGGTGATGTTTAATACTAACATATTACCCTATGTATAACCCCTAAAATTCATATAGTAATATTTTAAGTCAAATACCCTAGATTAAGTGCTGTGATTGTGGAGGAGGGAGCAAACATCTGAGGCTTTTTTGCTGCAAAGAGCAGAAACTTTTGCCTGGTCCCATTCTCGCCATAGAAAGGCAAGGTGGGTCCGACTTAATCTCGGATCTGGGCCTCAACATCGGGGTCCATAATACCCTGCAAAAGCAGGAAGGAGGCGAACTTGCCCCCTCGCCGCTTTAGAGGCTCCAACAAGGGAACCTGAGCAGACTGAATCGACTTCCCCCCATTTTTATCCTCAACCGCAACATCTTCCGTCTCCACCGACAGAGAGGCCAACGACAGGTGTGTTCGATGGAGAAGACGTACGTAGCAGGGTTTTGGGACTGGGATGTCTTCATATGGACAAGCTCACTCAAGAGAATGGGTAACCGCTCAGATTCCGTCTCACCAGACACCTCAAGAATGAGGCGCTTCATCTCGCTGATGTTCCCCCTCTCATAATCAGGCAGGGAGTCAACAACAGCATAAACGGAGGAAAAAATCTCGAGGCCAGAGAGGAAACAAGAAGCCGTAGCCAACTTTAAGACTCCGTTATGACGTCTCCGATGATTGTCAAAGCTGCGAAGAATTTCCAACCTCTTCCTGTAGGAGATTTGGTCGGGATTCTTCACCATCAATTTACACTTCTAGTCATCGATTTTCTTGGAAGGAGACAGGGCAGCGGTCATACTCTCTGACTGCTCCTGCTTTGCAAAAAAAGATTTTACAGTGGAAGTCAAATCTTGATCAATTTTGATTCATCAATTGTTCGTTCACTGTAAACAACTTCTCAAAGACTGCTGAGTCGGACCTTGTTTACCCTCCCAACGGTGTCTGGCTATCCTCAAACATTTTTTAACAGAATCAAGAGAAGAGTAAGTTTGTGTATCCTGGTTCGACAAACTGCTCGTGCTACCATGAAATGACCAATGAATCCCTAGAGTGTAAATCGAATCACGAACCTCTAGAGGATTCAGTCTCTACGTATATAGGTCTATCAGTGGAGTTTCTATTCTCCGTCAGTCGTTTGCTTTCCTCTATCGATTGCTTCAACTCAACATGATACTAGTTATTCTATTTGCTTCACCTTTTGTATGGCCGTGCTCGCGGTATGGGCCTATCTGCACTCAATGACCCCGGCAATGTAACCCCGGCATGCCCATAGAGAAAGTGCATGCATGATTGGGTCATAACAAGGAGAGCAAAGAAGCCCTCGTTGGATATCGTTTCGGATCCTAGTGTAGATCGATTTTTGTACCATGCCTAGTGCGATGCAATAAGTCTGTACTAACCTAGGCACTGACTCCGCAGAGGTCAAAGGTCGAGGGTCATGCAAACAAAAAACCTAGCAAACAACCAGTCAAGAAGCAGCAGTCAGAGCCTAGGTCAGAGCAGAGTTATGAAAAGCTCCAGGTTCTATGTATTAAATACCGGAAATGCTGAGCCGTCTGGCACTTAAGCTAAATGCCAAAAATGCTGGAACATAACCCTGGGTTAGAGCAAACAGCTCTGGCGGGCTCCAAGGGTGGGGTCCGATACCTTAATTTAGCTTAGGGAACATCCCGCCCTGCTAGCTTTGGCAACAGATACCGACAAATAGATATAGCGGGAAGGCACCTAGTATAAAACAATCAATCAATCAATCAATCAATCAATCAATCAATCAATCAATCAATCAATCATCAATCCTCGCATCAATCATACAAAGCTGCTCACAATAGATTTCGGAGCCGGCAAAAACTTATCTAAACCTAATTTAAACCTGCTTTGCATGAAGTGGAGTGAGCCCTCTTGCATACACACACAGGTGATTGATTTGTTTAATGTGATCTATTCACAGCACAGGATAGACCTGTGCAAGCCGGCCAGGGAGGTCTAATGCATTTAGGCACTTTCTCTGGAAACCGCACGTCGGACATTCATAGTGAGCAGATTTGATTTGATAGGATTTGATTTGATTTGAGCTTCAAGCTCAAATCTGACCAGATTTGAGATAAAATTAATTTGAGGTTGAAGTCTAGAGGTCACTCTCGACAGCATTGAAGACGAGTTGGATATGATACAGTCGATACCACTAATAAATCCTAGGAAACCCTAGACACAAGAAAATCACTAAAAACTAGACTAAAAGCTACATTAAGACTCTCAAAATTAATGAGTGATTGTCAAAGCTAAAAGCTTATATAAATTAAGAGCTTACAATTATATTTAATTTACTCCCTCTTTCTGTAGGCCACACTTTCTTCACATAGCCGGCACAGTATACTAATGCGGCCTTCTTGCTAGCCTTTTTGTTGTTATAACCTGTGGGATTGTTTGACATCATTGATCGCTTTGATAAAAGGGGACCCAAGAAGGGCCCAAGTTTGGCAAAGAAAGAAGCGTAAAAGCTGCCACAGGACAATAAAAAACTACTTCAAACCCTCAATCAAAACTTGAATGTTTGGAAAATAGACTGGATGACCTCTTTTTTACTGAACAGACATTTGGAAAAGCTTTTGGGCGTTTATATTCATACTAGATATTCATGTGAAACCGATAAAAAAATCTTTTTATGATCATTTAATTTTTTTTTTTTGTACATAAAAAAGTGCGAAGACTCATTTGAGAGACTGGATGGCGGATTGATCTCAAAGATTTGAGGTTAAAGGGTCAGATTTAATTTAATTTTAATTATTTAAATATATTAAATTAAAAGTAGATTTGATAAGATTTGGTAGGCCCTATTATGCTTAGCCTAAAGTCTCTCAGGCATAAGATTTGATTTGAGGTTAAGCCCTACTTTAAATCAAATCAAATCAAATCAAATCTGGTCACTAAACATTCAGCACTGGGGCGGGAGGCTAATCCTCCAGACATTAATCTTAATCCTCGGAAAAAGAGAGAGAGAGAAAGAGAGAAGGAGAGAGAGAGGAGGGGGTGGGGGAGAGAAAGAGAGAGAGAAAGAGAGAGAGAGAGAAAGAAAGAAAAAAAAAAAGAAAGAAAGAAAGATTCTGAAAGAAAGAAAGAAAGAAAGAAAGAAAGAAAGAAAGAAAGAAAGAAAGAAAGAAAAAAAAAAAAAGAGAGAGAGACAGAGAGAGAGAGAGAGAGAGAGAGAGAGAGAGAAAGAAAAAAAGAAAAAAAGAAAGAAAGAAAGAAAGAAAGAAAGAAAGGAAGGAAGGAAGGAAGGAAGGAAGGAAGGAAGCTGTTGTGAACCAACCTGAAGTCAGTCAATGAGCCGAGATGACAGAACGCAAACGCACGCCGGCGTATTAAGCCCCAATTCCTACAGACCAGTGAAGATCTATGCAGGAGTTGAGGTATCTCAAGGTGCACAGAATGTATTGTGTGTGTTCGTTGTTCATTTAACAAGGCAATTCACTACTTGACTTCAAACTGTCTTCACTGATCGATCTTCTACTTGCATGCTTCGATCAACTGAAAAGCATGTACTTGCATGCATCTAATTGAATCGCATTCGCTGTTTAACGCATGCAAGGACTCACGCCAACGCACGTAAACGCACGCAAGGACTCATGCCGACGCACGCATGTTTTCTGTCATCTCGGCTCATTGACTAACTTCAGGTTGGTTTACAACAGAAGCAAGCAAGAGGAAGAAAGAGAGAGAGAGAGAGAAAGAAAGAGAGAGAAAAAGACAGAGAGACAGAGAGAGAAAGACAGACAGACAGACAGACAGACAGACAGACAGACAGAGAGAGAGAGAAAGACAGACAGACAGACAGACAGACAGACAGACAGACAGAGAGAAAGAGAGAGAGAGACAGACAGACAGACAGACAGAGAGAGAGAAAGAGAGAGAGAGAGAGAGAGAGAAAGAGAGAAGGAGAGAGAGAGAGAGAGAGAGAGAGAGAGAGAGAGAGAAGGAGAGAGCGAGATGAGAGCAACGGTTGTTGTTCTCTTCTTTCTGTTTCGATCTGTACCAGGGGGGCCTCATCTTGAGTGGAAGAAAGGAAAAAGAAGAGATCTAATAAGAAGAGAAGGGTTTCGCTATTTGGCCCAAATGCGGAAAGGGGAAAAGAAAGGTGAACCGATTGGAAGCTCAGTATGAAGGCCTAAGAACTTGTATGGACGGTTGTGATCTCTTTCTTTTAGCAGATCTTTGTTTATTATTGAGTCGCCAATCACTAAGTGCGCAATCGAAAAAGCAGGGACTCCAACCCAACCAGAAGAGAGAGGAGTATCAAAGCCCATCGTTCTTTTGACCCACTCAGATGGATAAAAGACAGACAGACAAACAAAAGAAACTAAATCTTTCAATTTCGTTTCTCTTACTTTCCTGATGTTCATCTATTCTCTTTTTTATCCCATTAAAATTTTGTCAAGTCAGCAAAAAAGCAACTATATAGGGGTTTTTGATCTTGATCTTGTCATGTGAGTGATAATAAATCGACGATCGTGCCTTTTCTGGTAAACAAAGAAACGTAAAGTATAAAGAATGTCATATGTAAAGACTAAAGCCGCGTATATGAATGAATGAATGAATGAAGTTGGCTTTGCTAGAGTGGAGCCGTGCTCCCAGCAGCCCATGTTCATGCAAGAGATCGTCAATCACTCAATTCTAGAGATAAGGCTAAGCGCGAGATCCCCTGAAGTGCTCGTTTGGTGAGCTCACGAGCAGCATGCGTGTTGGAGGTGGCAATATAAGACTTGAACAGAAGAAGAAAAGGTCGCGTTCACCCAGAGAGAGGTGTGCACAGTGAGTAACAAAGATCGCAAACGGCTTTGCATGCTTCATACGGATCGATTTGTAAAGCTAAAAGCAGCATCTTCCTCGCTTCTGTTTCGGCTGCATCCAATCCCTCAATTCCTTTTCTCTGAATCCTTTGCTTCACTTTCTTTCCCTCTACCACTTTGTTTAGTTTATTTCTTGCTTCTACCCAATTGGAGCATACTGAAAGCCGGTGCCAGAGATCATCAATTTTTCTTCCATTTGAACAACCCTCTGCCAGACAAAACACCTCTCCCGGAGAGTTGGCCCCCCCCGTCAGACCTTTCCGATTTAGTATCAATGCCCTTAGGAGTGGCTCAATCTTCTCACATAAGGCACTTCTCGGCAGACAGGATATCCGTACCTTGGGGCCATTCTTTGAAGACAAAAGAAATAGAGAAGAACGTGAAGAAGACGGAAGAGCTCTCTGTAGTCCTGATAAAGAGGCAGACAGGGGGAAGTTGCCCCTTTTTTCCCTGTCTCCCCTTTTCATGCATTCCATTCCCCAGGCATCTTTAATTTTGGCAGAAACAAACAAATTCCCCTTCGGGGCCCATCTTTCTGAGCTCTGGACAGGGAGAGATGTCAAAAAGTCAAGGCCTGCCCATCTGAACAAACCATTGACGGCTCGTCTTTGCTTCTGCCCCGCTGGTCCCTTCCATAAATTCAAAAGAGCCTGAGGAATACGGAGATGCGAACGGCTAAGTACAATCCAGAATGAAGCAAAACGAGCATATAAGAGCGCGCGAGCAGACATTAAATTAACAGACAAAAGAGAGGGTACACGCAAACTCCTGACCGGAAGTCGGGCCGCCCATCGAACAAACTGGAGCCGCAAGTTGTCAATCACCTCCCAGTCTCCCTGTCTTATCGGAAAGCACTCCAGGCTATAGAGTGCTACCGACTCCCAGCACGCCTGGGAGAAATTAAAAACGGCCTGGAAGAAATTCTAGGCGGGCGACGAGGTGTGGTTTGAGCCTCAGTGATGGGGCATACCCCCCTGCTGTTTATGGGAGCGACCTAGCTTTATAGGACAAAACGGCGACAATGCTCAAAGGCACCACTAAATCATTTATCACTTATCACTTAATCCTATATAGTCCTAGTCCTAATATTAATCTAGACGGGCTGAGAACTAGAGATAGAATAAAAAGATATCAGTCTATAGTGACAGTGCTCTCAGGCTAAAGCACCAGTACAAATCACTTATCAGTAAAGTTATCACTTATTCGCACCGAATTCCCTTTTAAATTATTTTATGCGCTAGCTCACATCTAGATCTCGACGGCTCGGCCATCATACAACACACTAAATCAATTTTTATACCATGCCTAGCGCTATGCAGTAAGTCCGCACTGACCTAGGCACTGACTCCGCAGAGGTCAAAAGTCGAGGGTCATGCAAATAAAAAACCTAGCAAACAACCAGTCAAGAAGCAGTGGTCAGAGCCTAGGTCAGAGCAGAGTTGTGAAAAGCCCCGGGTTCCATGTGTTAAATACCGGAAATGCCGGGCCGTCTGGCACTTAAGCTAAATGCCGAAAATGCCGGAACACAACCCTGGGTTAGAGCAAACAGCTCTGGCAGGCCCCGAGGGCGGGGTCTGATACCTCAGCTTAGGCTGGGGAACGCCCCGCCCTGCTAGCTCTGACAACAGATAGATATAGCGGGAAGGCCCTAAGGCGGAACATGTCAATCAATCAATCAATCAGACAACACATTAGAAGACCTATAGACTATAGTAGAAGACAAAACAATAAAAAAGAAAAGCAGTTGTATTACACTATATAGAAAACTCTGTACTAAGCAAGTTATATTAATTCACCTTCAATTAGAGTATTTTTCTTAATATAAACACACACAATCAATTCAGTTTCAGATCTAGCTCCAGATCCAGCAAATTGACAACTGTTTTATTCTAGGTTTCATTGCTTGAATTTGCTTCAAAAAATAATGTATGTAACACAAACCGAAAGAAAGAAAGAAAGAAAGAAAGAAAGAAACAAAGAAACAAAGAAGCAAAGAAACAAAGAAAGATCGAACCTCAGAAAGAATAAAAGAAAGAAAGAAAGAAAGAAAGAAAGAAAGAAACAAAGAAAGAACCTCAGAAAGAATAAAAGAACGAAAGAAAGGCAGAAAGAAAGAAAGAAACAAAGAAAGAACCTCAGAAAGAATAAAAGAACGAAAGAAAGGCAGAAAGAAAGAAAGAAAGAAAGAAAGAAAGAAAGAAAGGAAGAAAGAAAGAAGGAAAGAAAGAACAACGACAAAAGAACATCATGACAACCCAGACAAAGCGGGCAGGGGGCCCGAAAGGTGAAAGTTAAGCGCCCCTTGCCTCTCAACCCCCCGACAGGACTTCACGTGATCACTCGTTACACGCTACTGTCCTGCTGCTTCCACTAAACACAAGAGAGAGAGAGAGAGAGAGAGAGAGAGAAGGAAGAAGACAGGATAAAACAACAAAGAAATAGATACAGAAAGCCTGCACGTGGGAACCGGCACCGTCATGGTCTTTAGACAGAGGTGGGGGTGAGACATACAGACTGTATCGTCTATTGTTTCCTTCTTCTCTTCCTTCTGACACAGACAGAGACAGACAGACAGACAGACAGACAGACAGACAGACAGACAGACAGACAGACAGACAGACAGACAGACTATATGTTTCTTCTTCTCCCTCTTTTTACAGACAGACAGACAGACAGACAGACAGACAGAAAGAGAAAGACAAAAGAAGAGGAGAAAAGGGGGGAGGGCGAAAGAGGGAGAGAAGGAAAGGAAAGGAAAAGAAAAGAAACAAAACGAAAGGAAGAAGGGGGCTAGAAGAGAAAGCAAGGAAGGGGCGGGAGGGTGGCGGAGAGAACGGCACACAGGCAGAAAGGGATAAAGCGGAAAAAGGGTACGTCGAGGGGATTACACGCAACTTAGGAGGGAATCCGGAGAAGGAAGGAAGGAAGGAAGGAAGGAAGGGAAGGAAGGAAGGAAGGAAGGAAGGAAGGGAAGGAAGGAAGGAAGGAACGTGTGGGGGAGCGCTGCAGATAGTCTGAGAGTGCGGAAAGGGTGGCAAGTGAGGCGGAGTGGATGAAAACAGAGGATAAAATTGGACAACTACCAACCGGTGAAAGTCATTCGAGTCCTTAACTATGTCCTCTGCCCTCAATGAAAGTAACGTGCAAGCCGTCCCCCGGCAGTGGACCTCGGGACAAACCCGGAACATAAGTCCTAATCCTAATCCTAACTCTTTTGGAAACGAAACCGTGCCCTCGTTTAGTCAGAGGAGAAGTCACGCATCGATGAAGCACGCACGTATGGCAGCAGCTCAAAACCAAAAATCAGGGGGAGGGGGACTCTCAGGTCCGTTTCGAGGAACCCAGAGAATCCAGTACTTGACAACGTTGGCGAAGGCTCTGAAAAAGTCCAGAGGGCCCTCAGGTTTTTTGAGAAGAGAGTAGTCAAATGAGTCTATCTCCTTCTGAGGAAGATTCAGTGCAAAGTCTTTGAAGAGAGTCTCTCTCTTATCCTTCGGCCAGGCACCAGCTTCAGGGTACTTTTCCTTCACATACTCGGCAAACTTGTAAGTAGCCACCGCCATTCGTCGTGAGGCTGCCATCTTCTTCTCCCATACATCCCTCTTGTACCTGGCCATCTCCGCCACATCCGGATTTGACCTCAAGAACTGCATTTCCGGGAATTTATTATCCATGTCCTTCATCATTTGGATTCCCCTATCTGGCTGCACCCTCAGGTAAGTTTCGATTGCCCCATTGTAACTGTCAATCTCTGCATTGAGCTCGGCGACAGTCTTCATTCCAGGAGGGATCAAGAAATCACCCTCCTCGCTCCATTCGCCAGACCAAGGTTTTCTTCCTTTCTTCTTTTTTTTCGCCGAAAGGACACTTGATGAAACCTGTCCATCGTATCTGAAAGCGCGGCCCACGGGACGGCAGAGAAAGGGACGACCCCCTCCTTCAAGCATCCGAGAAGAGAATGTAAAGGAGACGGCTACTTTCATTTGAAGCAGCACCATCAAGATGAAGACTTCGACCGAATGCATCTTTCCAACGCTTCCGCTTGTCATCTTAAAGCTCAGTACCGTGTACCTGTGGTCACCCTCCCTCGCCAAGCACGTATATATGAATACCTGCTCCCAGATGGGTGACAAAGATGCTAACACCCGTCATTGCATGTCAGTGCATGACGTGACACTTGCCAATCACCGGGACTTCTGTCATCACCCCTGTCATCCATACACCCCCGTCCGGTAGTGTTCGTGGTGGTGGTGGGCCGGTGCATGGCCACTCGGTGCCGGGGCCCTGGGCCTCGGTTTTTGTTTTTATACATGCATTATAGAGCCGCGGCGCGCACGGGAAAAAAAGTCGAGGACTCTTCAAGATCCGCGAAAATCCTCACCTCGATCGGCAAGATCCGCGAAAATCTGTCACACGGGGTCAAAGTCTCGCACAGAGGAGTTGAGTCTCGCAGCATGAGGACCGGAATTTAGGCATTCATTTAGAATTTGAGAAACGCCGCGACTTATTTAATAATTTCATTTCGAATTTAAGTGTTCATTAGAATGCCGTATAGAACCATGTTACCATCGCATGGAAGTACATAAATCTGATACTCAGCTTTGAACCTAAGAAAGTTCTCTGGTGATCGTTCCTCACAAACGAAGAAAACCACCGAAATATTCAAAAAACTGAATTTCACATGACAGGCATTTCATCATTACCAAACACAGGGGTAAAATTGCAGTTAGGTAAGTTTACTACATGTGTTCTCTAATCATGCCTAAAGTCTATCCATCAGCTTGCAAGGATCGACATAATACTACGATTAATTGCTATGCTGATTTCGAGCTATTAATGTTTACCTCAGCGTGTATGCGAAGCTTCAGTCTCCAAAGGCTTTTGCATGCATGCGTTTTTTGTATGTCGTTTAATTAGCATGTATTCGATAAATTCTAATTGAAGCAGACAGCAACCTCTTGGATAATACTGGATTATGGTAAATTGACTATGTGCTCCTACCAACACGTTTGTGCACAGACAACATAAGATCTCAGCTGTTGGAAGAGACTATCAATTTCCTAGAATCTCCATTACAGGTATGCACCCGGAGCTCAAACCGAGACTTGGATCTGTCCAATTTCATGGATTTCTGCTTTGGCTCCTTGGTCCCAGTTCCTCGGTCAAGCTTCTAGGCAGCCGCTCAAAATCGTAGCTAGAAAAGGAGTTCGAAGTGAGAGACGGTTGGAGAATGTTGGAAATGAATTCGTTCTCTCCAACTGCTTTTGCTCTTTTACAAGGCAGCAGGACCAGACGTATCCACCAGTCCCCAACTTATGTTTAATTTAGATCAGGTTTCTCCATTTGGCACTGGCTCTTTGGTCGAGCTTTCAGTCGCTTGCTCAAAATCGAAGATGGAAAACGAATGCGAAGCTGCAGGTGGTAGTTGAGTAGCATGGTCGAAGCGGTACAGCTTTGTTGTTCCTTTGCTCCTCTTCATTCAAACACTCTCCATTTTTGCCCCCCCCAACCACTTTCTAGAGAGAAAGTGAAAGAGAGATAGAGAGAGAGAAAATGAAAGTATGAGAGAGAGTGAGAGAGAGAGTCTCAGAGTGAGAGAAAAAAAGAAAGAGAAAGTGAGAGAGAAAGAGAGGGCGAAGGAGAACGAGACGGAAGGAGAGGGAGTAAGAGAGAGAGAGTAAGAAAGAGGGAGAGGGAGAGGGAAGAGGGGAGAGGGGGGAGGGGAGAGGGAGGGAGGGAGGGGGAGAGATGGAGGGGGGAGAGGGTGAGGGAGACGGAGAAGGAGACGGAGAGAGGGAAGGAGGGAGAAAAAGGGAGAAAGCGAGAGGGAGAGAGAGAGGGAGAAGAGGGAAAAGACTCTGAGAGAGAGAAAGAAAGAGAAAGAGAGAAAGCAAGACAGAAAGCAAAATGACAGGAAAGAACTTCGTAAGGAGGAAGTAAGCATGGAAGAAATCAGGGAAGCAGAAGAAACGAAAGAAAAAAAAAACGACCGACACATATACAGGCCGTAGTGCCAATGTGCTGATTCGAGGGGGGGGGGGGGGGGGGGGG
>JAHBMJ010003240.1:0-11960 GCA_018398765.1 Chromera velia | reverse complement strand
CTCTCCCCCCCCCCCCCCCCCCCCCCCCCCCCCCTTCTGTGTGTGNTTCGTTCGTTCGTTCGTTCGTTCGTTCGTCCGTTCGTTCGTTCGTTCGTTCTCTTTTTCGTTCTCTCGTTTTATTTTCTTGTCTTTGTTCCTTCCTACCTTTCTTCCCTCCCTCCGTCGTGGCTGCCTTCTCTCCCCCCTTCCCTCCTTGATCCAGCCATGAATCCATCCGTATACCTATCTATCCATCCATCTATCCTTCTCCGAATTGTTCCCTTCATTCACTCGCACGCATTTTCTCTCTCTCTCATGCCTGCCTGAACGAACGGTCATCTGGAATCTCTCCTACGTGTGTGTCCATTCTTTCTTCTGTCTTCTTCTACGGAACACTAAGAGTTACTCGTGCGATACACAAAGGACGCGCATGTCACTAGAATCGCTTCTCTCCTCGCTTCTTTTTGCTTGCTCTCCCCCCCCTCCCTATGCTTCCCTCCGCCTCTTCTGTGTTGACGTGCGTGCGCGTGCAAGGAAGGCGAAGGGTCCTCAATTCGATTGGCTCGTTCTTTCTTTCTGCGTGTATGTGTGCACGAGTGCACGCCAGTCTTCATTCCCGTGTCACCTCTAACGTCTCAGTCACCCCCGTCTGAGCATGTCTGTCTGTTTGTCTATTTGTCTGTCTGTGGGAGGGAAAACAACATCGTGGTCTCTCTCTGTGCCTCTTTTCAGCGCTCTGAGGATTTCATCATCGATTTTGTGAAGAAAAAAACTCAACCAGGGTGGGTCCATGTCTTCATTCTTTGTTTCTCGTTATTTTTTTTTGCTCGTTGAGTCCGAAAGGACTTGAATGTCTCAGAATCCGTCTGTCGCTCTCTCTCTCTCTCTCTCTCTCTCTCTCTCCCTCTCTTGCATCCCTCTCTCTCTTTGGCAAGATAAGAAGGTGGAAATACCCCCGGTCTGTGTCTCTCTTGGTTCCCTTCTCTCAACGCCATGTAGTACTCTGTTTGATGCTTTTTTTGCGGTCATCAGATCGTTACTGTGCAGGGGATCGTGGCTTTGTCTCGTCTTTATTCTGGGACCCAATTCGAGCATACCTTTTCTTCTCTCTTTGCACGTCGCTCTGATGAATGTAAAGAACGACACTTGTTCGAATGCGTCCTTGCGTGCGTCAATTAATATCGCATTGCAGGTCCATTGTGGTCCTTCACTCTCCCTCGGACTCCTTCCGTCAGCACCTCAAGAAAGTTTTGTGGGAAGTCGTGCCATTCCTTGCAGAGAGGTTCAGGTGCGTCACGCTGTCAGAGCTGGCCGCGGAGGCGGAGGGGAGGCTTCCCGGAGGTTAGCTTGAGTTACTAGTCAACTTTTCCAAGAATGACTCAGAGACGCTCAGAGCCTTTTTAAGTTTCTGTTGACCGGCAATTGGACGGAGACGCAAACTCGTGAAGTAAGGGCTTGTGCCTCGCAGGCGGTGCAACTATCCTTCTGCATGACCCTCATGCAACTAATCATCAGCAGACTATACGGTAATTCTGAAATCACAAATACCAACTTCAAATCACAGTACAAGCAGCATATATTAATATAGACTGCACATAATATAGAGTTGGCGCTTAGGCCTTCACAGTCTTAACTCGACCGCATTTAGGGCCAAGTTGGGAACATCAAGTCTTTACTATCTAATTTGATGGACAACCATGCATGCATATTAAACTAAAGTATATAAACTAGTATATAAATTATGTGTTAGTCTTAGTGAAATCGAACTAAATCGAACGTACCGCTTAATTAGTTTAGTGCTTAGTGTCAAATTAGTCAAATCAGTTTTAATGAAATATTTTTAGGCAGCTAGTAGTAGTCTGTTACCAGCCTGAGTGAGTTAAGCAGATTATGCATGAACCATTCAAGTTCTAGGAATCTTAGACAAGCATCGTGAACATTTTCGCATTCAAAAACGAAAAAAGGATTATAATATCTTAATTCTATTAAAATTAAAGCTTCAAAATATCTTGTATTAGCACGCTTCCTAAGCCTCCCTTGTGAATTAACGAAGTGAATTTTATCAATAAATTTAAGTAAGACTAAATTAAATGAATTTAAATTAAGTGAATACTGTAAATGTATAAGCGGTGAAGTTATACGAAAAAAAAAAAAGAATTTACAAATGGATTTTGATGAATCTAGGACCAATAAGCTTTACTAACTCAATCTAGTAACTGAGAGAATTTACAAATAAATTTATATAAATTTGCATGAATTTAAATTAAGGAATTGAACCTAATACGCTAGATTGAAAGCGTGAATGTAACTAGGAATGTAAGTGAATTGGAGTGCTAAATTCATCAATATTCATTTACAAATTCACTTGTACTTTAAAAATTTACGTGAATTCACTTGATAAATTTATTTGTAAATTCACTCAGTTTTGTAAGGTCAGTCACACCATGTGACTACTGACTGATAAATGATAATGGCAATTACAATAACTTCAAAACTGATCCGAGCAACCCAATAGATGAATTCGTCTTCTTTTAGAGGAATATGGCAATCATATACCACTACAAGCGCAATCACGAGCACCGCGAGCCCAGCAACCTTCTCTGCAGGCACAGAACAGAAAGAAATGATTATCATTTTTGTGAAAACAGAAAGTGACAGCCTACAAACACGACTCTTTCCGAAAAGCGATTCAAGGCACAAGCAGCAGCAGCTCGTTTCTCCACAAGAGAGGTAGCAGATATAGCCATGAACAGCGGTAAAACCAAAAACTGCTGACTTGGCAACAATGATTGCAACTTGAAAGGTGTCAGCAGCCGGATTGATCGAGAACAAGTGCAGTGTAATCGACAAGAGGATTCCCGACACAAAGTACAACTGCATGTCAAGAGGGCAAACAAAGCATAAAGAGGAGTCTAGCTTGAAAACCGAGATTCCAAATTTAAAATGCCAACACTTCAAATTCAAGCTGACGGGACCTGAATTTGCATCACGACGCCTTTACCTGATGATGATAATGATGATGATTGAGGGTTAAATCCTAGATTTAGCGACGCCAAATCCCAAGCTACTAACAAGGCTTTGAGGACAACCTAGAGCACACATTCATGGGGGGGGGGATGAGGAAGCCTGCATGCCAGTCGGATTGATTCACCTCAACTTGCCTTATCGACAGAATAGACCTTCTTGAGACAGTCGGCTATAGCTTTGGAACCTCTTCTAGGCAGGATTGTGCACAACAGCAACACCATATCTTTCATTTTCTTCTTATTATCAGAAGTGCCCCTCCCGGTTACACCTGCAACGCGTTGTGCAATCTGTATTCTTATGTCAATGGGCGCTTTGTGCTTCGCAATTTCATACAGTTTTTTCAGCCTGTTCCGTTCCCTTTCTGTATCCTTATACTCCGTCAGGATATGAACCTCATCTTTGATTATATGCAAGGGGGACAAACATTTATCGCACAGCCGTTTTGGTTGGGTTCTATCTATATCCCCCCCTGTGAGAGCCCTAAAAAGCGTATGGAAGCCTGCAGAGGACTGCAGCAGACTCTTTGGCAGAGGTTCAACACTGCACTCTATCATTTCACTTCTCGGACGCCATTTCCTTTCACACAGAAGGTGCATGGCCAAACGCTGTCTGGTCGGATTCTCTAACTGGAAAGGGGAGAGATTCGCAAAGTGGGGGAAAATTCCGTCTCTGTCTCTAACGTTTCTAGTTTCTTCTTTCAACTAGTCGGATAGCCAGCCACCCTCTACAATCTTTTTTACCGCCCTTTTCCTTCTGCCCTTGCCCTTCTTTTTAAAGTTATCCCCCACCGTGCTTGGCAATGAAGGCCACAAAAGGGAGCCATCTAATGGAACGGCCAGCCATTTTACTATCTTAACGAAGGGTTTACACAAGCCAGCCAAGCACTCATTCCACACTGCCCGGGGTAGAGCACGGTCGATCAATTTGATGCATTAGATAAAACCCCCACTCAACTTACCAAGTAGAGAACTGAATGGCTCGAGAAAGAGAAAGAGAAGGGAAGGCGAAACAAAAGAGTGATGGGAGAGACCAAAACAACATCAAATAAAACGTAACTATAATACATCGAGGCAGGTAACATCTGTTTTTCTTAGCGGGATCGTTTTTAGTCCATACTGTCAGTAATACAACGCGACTGGCAGCCAGAGGGCCTTGAACAAAGTAATTTTAGAAAAGGAAAAAACAAAGCCCAAAGAAGAAAGAGTACTAAACACAGCCCCCAGTGCCTTCTCTGCCACCTTAATGTGGGCTTCGACTGTCTTGCTAAGGTCCCCGCCCTCAAAAACCCAGTTGCCCAAATAGTTATATTTACTCACCGCTTCTACTGGTCTGCCTTCATAAAGAAAAGGGGTCCGGGGCACTAGATTGGGATGGGGGGAGGAGAGACGCATAACTTTTGTCTTTTTTAAATTCACCTTCAGGCCGTGCTCCTTACAATAGTCCTTGAGGCGAGACAGACGTTTCTGCAAGTCTGAAGCATTGTGGGCAAACAAAACAAGGTCGTCAGCATACCCGATGCTTTCGATTAAAACGTCAGACAGTCTGATAGGAGTCTCTCTATCAGTACATAAGCCAGCCAAGCTGACAGACTTATGCAGATTGTTGATGAAAAGAAGAAAGAGGAGAGGAGAGAGAGGATTGCCTTGCTTTACTCCTCTGCCTTCTAAAAAGCATTCTATTGCCCCATCCACCCAAGCCTTCACCTGACTATACATCGAATGAATTATCCAAACATCAGCTTGGCTTACTCCTTCCTCCCTGAGCCTCTCTAACATTTTGACCTGAGGAACTATATCAAACACCTTGCTGAAATTAACAAACGTAGCAATCAGAGGGCTCTTCTTCTTTTTGGAGCTGAGAATTAACAAAGACAGAGTAGCGAAGGCCTCCCTTGTCCCTACTCCCTGTCTGAAACCGAGCTGCCTTTCGTCAATTTTCACCTCTTTCCTGATCTTTGAGTCCATCAATAAAGCAAAAATCTTACACAGAAGCCCCACAATGTGGATCGGGCGCCATTCGTTATAGTCGAGACTCCGCGGGCCCTTGGGGATGGGAGCAATGCGCAACACATTCCAGCGTTCAGGCTAAAAAGAAAAAAGGTGAAACAAATTGAAAAAGACAAAGAGCAGCAAGCGGGAGAGAGGAGAAAAACCAAAACATAACGAGAGGTGACAGGGGCTAACCCCATCCAAACCCAACACCTTCTTTGGGTCAATTCCTTTCAGTGTTTCCTCAATTATGTGTATAGAGAAGGCGGGCTGAGAAGGAGGGGGGAAGGCCAGACCAACAGGTGTAGGCGGAAGACCAGGACCGTCGAAGACCCCAACCCAGAACTGAGTGAAGGAAGATGCAGCAGGTTTATTATCCCCTCCCCTCTGTGTTTTGATTTTCCTGTTCCATTGCTAAACTTTCGAGGGGTCAACTGCTGCTTCTCTAGCTAGCTCTGGGTCATTGACAACCTGTATTTGTGCACGACGCCTTTACATATGTTTGCATCCGATGTATTTCTGTATGATGCTTTCAGGTGTACAACCCACTTGTGCTCGTGCACTTATCGACGTTCGCACAGCTCACTCCATCGCGGCCTTCAAATCCCTCATTGCAGCTGCAGCTGAACGCAGCTGAAGCTGCCTGCACCGTTCACATAGTATCACATTGCCTGTGCAGAACAGCTGTGGGTCCCTGTGGAGCATTCGTCAACGTCTATGCACGTCTTACCATCTCCTTTGTAGCCAGCCTGAGGGGTACACTGGCACCCGAAACTGCCATCGGTGTTGATGTACTCGGCGTTTACATCGTAGTCGTTGTGGTTCAGAGCGCACTCGTTGATGTCTGCATAAGCACACGACACCCAGACCCGCGGACCTGAGCACTGCGCGTTCCAAGACCTGTCACACAGTGCTGCACTCATTTACATCTTCGCATGACACACCATCTCCGTAGAAGCCGCTGTTGGCCTGTTGCAGCTGCAAGAGAAGGAGTTAGGGGTCACTGCACTGCACTTCGCGTTGCTATGCATAGTAGTTGTGTGGCTCGTTGCACCGATTGAAAAGGAGGAGGGGCAGGGGGGGTTCCTTCTTCTCCTCCTGTCGCTGCATACAGATAGTCAGACGCAGAGAAAGCATGTCCACTTAGTCTTGCCTAATTGCACTCTTACCAACACGATCGAACAGACAGTGACACACCTTAACCCGGTTGCCCTTTTTTCCGGAACCTTTTCACTTTCAACCCCTCTCTTTCAGTGCGTCTGCTATCTTCAAGTGACTAAGTATTTTTAATCGATGTTTCAGACTATCTCACTCGATCTCTCTCTTTTTCGAACCATATTTTTCTACTACTCCTTTCCTTTTCACTGCATACACACTGCACTATATGTTGTCTGTCTTAGTTGATTTGACTGTCTTTCTACTTTGACTGTCCGTCAGCGTGTTCACCATAGTCTTTTTTCCTTTCTCCTCTGCATTGACACCGATTTTGCGTGCATGTCCTTCACTGCCTTATCCCTCAGAGATGGACCGCATCGCTCATGAGGTCGGGGGGGGATTTCTCCTTCTTCTCCTCCCACTGCATGCAGACAGTCAAACAATTTAAAGACACACACACAAAAAAATATACTTAACACGGATATTTCGAATGCACACACAGATCTAAAAGAGGCCACTTCAGCACCATGCATGATATGCCCATGCAGTTCGTCTCCACTCTCTCGTAGTAATTAAAAGACACGTCGGGGAGTATGGCGGTGGGCAGGGATTGTCAAAGACATCATCAGGGTCACTTCTATCTTCGCTTCTTTTCTTTTAGCCGATCGATTTAAAAGAGAGTGAGTGCAAATTTTTTAAATTTCATTCTCTCTGCGTAACCTTCTTGATTTGACACGCACATGATGAAGAACTTGAGCTTTTATCACTCACTTGCAAAATCAAAAGAACGTCATGTTTGTTCTAACTAAGCTGCAGAACGCAGACTACGTTTTTTCTGTTTCTGAGGTATGGATAGACGGACGCTTCACTTTTTCCCTGTGACTATCTTATACGTTTGGTTCTTTCTATCCCCCTCAGTCGCTACCATTTCCAGCAGTTTCCTCAATGAGCACGAATAAATTGGACACGTACAAAGGGCTAGAGGAACTTACTTCAGAGCTCAGGAGGACCGGTTTTCCCTCCACCCAGCCCACTAGCCAGAGAATCCCCAAAGGGACCGCCCAAAGGCCTCCAGAAAGAACCCATGAGACAGACAGACAAACGTTGTCAGATTCAGCGGCCTCAATGCAAGACAATCTACACCAGCGCAGACACTACCTGCCAGCATTCCCCCCTTCCTTGCCTGTGATGAGCTCCCTTAGATGAAGAATTCGATCTTGAAACTTCATCTCGCCTCGCTACACACACACATACACACACACACACACACACACACACACACACATACACACACACATACACACATACACACATTGTGAAGGTGCATGCAAAACCATTTTTGAAGGCCCACAGTGCATGAGTTCTCGTTCCTTTTCTCTCAACAAAATAAAGAAGGGCATCGTGAATTCTCTGAAAAGAAAGTAAGGAGGATCCACAGAGAGACTTGGCTTGAAAATCGAATTCGGAACTCGAGAATGAAAAGGAAGCTTGACGAAAGTAGGCTCAGGCAGACTAACAATGACGTTCACCCACTCGACCCCTTCCCCCTTTTCTGCTGGATATGGAAACACAAGCTTCCTTCCCTTCCCCAGAACTCTCTTTCCAATTCTTCATACCTAGCTTCGCACTGCCCTCAGCAGAGCGTTCCAACAGTTGCAGTCAGAGTCTCTCTCTGCAGATGAAAGAAACACTCGCAGCCCAGACAGGTCAACCTTTATAAGACCAGCTAGAGCCTTTGCAGCATCTGATTCACCACTAACTTCAGTGTCACCTTCTTGTTTTTCTTCACCCTCAAAAGCAGGAACAGGAGCTGGCGGAGGGGGGGAACCACCACCACCTACACCAACAGTCGTGGTCTCTTCCCCGAAAAGGCTGAGGAAGTGGGCAACTGAGTCTGTCGAACGTCAGCCCACCAACCCGAAAATCCCCCCCGCGACCATCTAAAGGGACCCCTGTAATACAACACCTAACCCTTCATTTGTTCATTGTCTTCATTCATTCACGCATTCTCATCCCCCCCCCACGCAGCCGCATAGAGGTTCGGCCCCTGACACACACCTAGCTCTAACTAAAATGTACCTCTCTGACTTTCTTTGTGGAGGAGACAGGCTCCCAGTCATTTTCTTCTTCTTTTTCCTCTTCCTCCTCACCTTCGGTAGACAAGTCTGCATGGTCTTTGCATGGAACTTCCCTCTCTAGTCTCTGTTAACCTATATACATATATCACGGAAAAGGACAGAGGGAAAAGAGATGGTCACCGTATGGGAGGGAATCTTTGCGATCAAAGTATACTAATGGGTAAGACACTGAATGTCCTCTCGTACCGACTTACACAGACGAAAGGACGGAAAAGGACGAGAAAGACAAGACACTTCGGAGAAGTGAACAACGGAAAAAAATGGATATTTTAATTTTTTATTCTTGTTCTTTTATGTCTTGCTTTATGCTTGTGCGGCCCCTCTACATTCTTCGATGGCTCCGGATTTCTTGGTCTCTTTCTGTTCGCATCTTTCCCTAGGTCTTTCCTTCTTTCTATTCACTCTTTCAGTCATTCTTCCTTCACCGTATTCCCTCTTCCATCTCTCTCCTCCCCTCCCACTATCCGTCTACATTCATATCCATTCATCCATCTTCCATCCATCCGCGTCCATCTGTTTTCTATTGCTGCATAATTACTCACCGTTGTGCTGCACCACGTGGTACGTACTGATATGGTGGTAGATTTGATGGATGTGGAGATGGACATGGTGAGGGGGGTACCAGGGGGTGTGGAGGGGGAATGGGTGGACCTGCAGGAAGTACTGGTATTGAGGGTGAGAGAGGCAATTGAGCATTAGGGGCGGGGAGAATGCTGCTGCAGTGGCGCCTGCCTTCCGAAGATCGTCCGACAAAAGCCAAACAAAGAAAGAAAGAAATAAACAAACAAACAAGCAAAGAAAGAAAGAAAGAAAGAAAGAAAGAAAGAAAGAAAGAAAAAAAAAAAGAAGGAAGGAAGGAAGGAAGGAAGGGAGGAAGGAAGGAAGGAAGGAAGAAAGAAGGAAGGAAGGAAGGAAGGCAGAAAGGAAGGAAGGAAGGAAGGAAGGAAGGAAGGAGAGAAGGAAGGAAGGAAAGAAAGAAAAAAAGAAAGAAAGAAAGAAAGAAAGAAAGAACGGAAGGAAGAAAGGAAGGAAGGAAGGAAGGAAGGAAGAAAGCACAAGAAGTCGAGAGAGAGAAGAAAAAAAGACAGAGAGAGAGCGAGAGATAGAGGCAGGAAGAAAGAGAAAGAAAGATATGCAAACAGGAGCGATAAATGTCCAGAAACCCCCTTTACATTCATTTACTGCTGCCTGACAGACTGGACTCACCTTCACACCCAGGGGGACCTGCCTTCTTTCCCTTTCTCCCTGCATCGAGGGGAGAAAGAGATAGGAGAAGACCAGAAGCTGAAACAAAAACACAAACAAAAAATGATACACAAATGTGAAGATAAAACAAGGGCGTGAACGATAAGGACGGACACCTACTCTAGGGGGCCGTACTGTGGGTATAGCTAAGCTTCACCCCTAACTTTTCCTACATCCTTTTACACTATATATTATATCCCAAGTTATAAGGTTAAAACTAGCAGATGAAACACATTTTAGAGTGTTATGTTGGGCTATTCTCAATCTTTAGTTTAATTTCAGTCTTAAGAAATGTCAGTCTAAAGTTGTGTCGCCAGGTTCTGTTGGGCTTGTTGCCTGTTAGGCTCTGTTGGGCCTTTCATCAGCTGCATGACAGGTCATGAAGCCTAATAGTGCCCAACAGAGCCCAACAAGGTCCCCTCCCTTCCCTACAAGCTTGTTTTACACGCCAAGTCCACGTATCAAAGCATATAAATATAACAGACACTATTCAAGACATTCAGCGCTGCACATTGGTGCAGTATGAGCCTGAAACTTTGGGCCTGGTGTGACTGGCGAAAAATAGAAAGTTCCCACTATTGTGTTCCGTAAATATTATTCAGAGAGGGGACTGTTTGGAAGAAAATAGATATAGGTTAAGAGGGAAAAGGCGGCTGGTGCTGCTGCTTCCGGGTCCTCTCTGGCAACCTGGGCTGACTGCTAGAACACCAACAGTGTTTCATATTGTTCTAGTATTCTTCCAGATCATTCTCATCATTATGATTGTGCGTGTTATGCATGTTGGGAGTGTTTGTTGGGCTGTTAGGCCATGTTAGGCTTTCTTGTTAGGCGTGTTGTATGTTGGGTATGTTGGGCGCCCAACAGTTTCCTGGCAAGGTGAAGCCCAACAGTACTGTAACAACAAGCCCAACAGCCCAACAAAACCTGGCGACACGAAGTTTTTCATAAAAATGAATGCATGTTTCTAGTCCAACCTAAAAACTAATATTACTGTCATATTCTCTCTAATTTATAGTTTTTAGTTTTTTATGAAACTTCTTGCATAACATTCCTAGATTTTTGTCTGTTTTTCTTTAAAATCAGGGATCATGATCTACCTATATATAGAGTGTGGCCCCCTAGACACCTACTAGATGGACACAGAAGAGCAAAAACGGAAAAACTTTCAAGGTGCGAGCAGCCGCGCAATCGCTCAACGGCAAAAGAAAGAGAGAAAGAGAGAGAGAGGAAGCAACCATGAAAACGAAGTACCTAGATTTAGACGACGACATCATGGCCGGATATGTGATCACACTAAAACTCCAACAAAATCCATATAGCTAGGTGAGAGAGGAGAGTGCCAAAGGAGAGAGCGAGGGGGCCCCAGTCAGAGGTATGCACAGCAAACAACGGGGGAGAAAGATCGTAGCGTTTTCACTAGCTTGATTAAGTTCGCTGCTGACCTCTCCTTATCCTTGAAAACTTTCCTGCAACCACACAATCAAAAATTAAGGGTTAAGAGGGATAACCTGTGTCAAACAACTCAATCAAGGCAACGCGAAGGAAGGAGACTTGTCGAATCCTTCCTTCCTTCCTTGTTCTCCCAACGACCATAGCAGCAGCACGCAAATGAACAGGTAACAGGCACAATGATCATCTGAATTGCTGCATAATATCATGGGTTCATACTTTCATAGTTCTAGGTGACCGGAACTGTGATCATGCTTCATTGGGGAGAGGTATAATAAAACGAATTTCAAAGTATGCGCGAGAAAGGAGGGAGGAAAACCACGCATTTCCAGTCAAACCTTGGATACAAATTTTGAGGCTCGCTTACACTCCACCATCACGGAAAGCCATGGAGGAGCAACTACACAGAAGGACACAAAAGAGAACTTTTTGGGTCTTGTAGCAGACAGGAGGTAACACAAAGAGACGTCGAGGGGAAAGATTGAAGCAAAAAGGAGAGGGAAAGAATGAGTGAGAAGAATAGTATCAGAGAGAGGAGATGCAGCAAGTGGTACAGCAAGAATGTCAATCAAACAAACAGAAGTGGAACGAAGTAAAAGACATCGAGTGCTACCACGCGCGCCGCCGGTATTGGTATGATGTTGAGATGACAACTTGATTATTCAAAAGACTCACCTCGGAGCGTCGTCTCTTGCCTCTCTTGCCTGCCCTGCCGCTTTATATTATTAACCTGCAAAAAGTGAGTGCGAAGACAAGCAACAAAAGCAGAAAGAACATCAACCCTCCCTAAAAGGTCTGGGGCCAAAACAAAAAAAAAGAAATCCACTGGAGGCAAACTATGTCTCTCTCTCTCTCTCTCTTTCTCTCTCACACACACACACACACACACACACACACACACACACACACACACACACACACACACACACACTCACACACACACACACACACACACACACACACACACACACACACACAC
>JAHBMJ010003239.1:0-10751 GCA_018398765.1 Chromera velia | reverse complement strand
CCCCCCCCGTTTTTACACCCCTATATATTAAAGTTAAAATTTAGTTGAAGTTGGCAAACCGCCTTTAGCCTCTAGGGCTCTGACATGATCTGGCCAAACAGACGATCATCATGATGATGTATTTTAGGCAGCAGTGTATTATTACAACTTTAAGAGTATTCAAAATTTATTGTTATTGAAATAATACTTAGTTTAGCTCAGTGTTTAATTAGAGTACCAAATGAACCATACGCAGAAACAAAAATTATAAATAGTGAGTTTTTCTAAGACTTTTTTGCTAAAAGCTGGGAATCTAGCTGGAAATCAGCCTCGAAAGCCTTCCCACGAACCGATTTCCTTTACGGAGGTTCTCTCTTGCAGGTAGGGGTTGTAAGTTTGAAAAATGGAGACGAGCAATTTGTGTTGCTACGTCTGGTTTCTGCCCGTCTGCCCCCCGGTACTGAATGGGCACAATATGGTCAACGTGCCACAAACTCCCGTAATTCTCCCACGACATTCCGGGGTTGCCGTGGAAATTGTCCTTCTCGAGGTGGGCTATGAGATCGGGGAACGAACAACCGAGGTACTCGTGGGTGTGCTTGCGGTGCAAAGAAGGGGGTTGTCCTTTACGGATGGAGGAGAGACACTTCCTCACGACTGTTCGCGTGCTGTGAGTCAAACGGAAGACGGGATCCTCTCTGTACCGAACCTTTCTGGCGTCGTTTTGTCGCTGTCTGGACGCCGCAAAGGCAGGATTATCTTTCTGACACTCCGCACACCTCCTTCTGCGATTTCCATGTTCGCAAATTGCGCTTCCTTTGCAATCTCGACAGTCGCGACGGTGTTTACCATGCACACAAATTCCTTTCCCCCCACAACCCACACATAAGTATCTTATGCGCCCATGAACACAGAGAGCGCCTCCTCCGCAGTCGACACAAACAGAGCGTCTCCTCCCATGGACGCATATCTGAGCCCCTCCGCACTCTTTGCACACCCCACGGAGACGACCGTGCTGGCAAAATGCTTTCCCCCCACAATCCTTGCAAAATCTGCGAATACGGCCGTGTTCGCAGATCCCCTTACCGCCGCAGTCTTTGCAGTCGTACGGCTGCCTTCCATGTGAGCAAAGAGCTTTCTTTGACAGTGCTTGCACTTTACGAATACTGTGATCTACAGACCTCAAATCTTCCCTGCCCCTTTCTCCGACTGCAACTGTCGGTTGTTGCACAGTCCCTACCCCGCCTACAGCAGCTCCAACTGCTTGGTTTCCTTTCTCAACCATTTGTTGCGGCAGTGAAAGGCCGACTCGAGGGTCTTGGTGTCGGAGGTCTGCATGTAAAGAAGGGGTGCGGGGGGAAATGGAAGACAGACCCCTGATCTGTGGTCTTCTTGAAAATCCGCACACAAATCTGTGCCCCCCGCCAATTTCCGACACCGAATGCAATTTCAAACAGAAAAACCCCTTTCCCCGCCAGAGAATGTTTTGAGGGCTGCAAGCAATGAGAGACTGCATGGACTTAGAGTGCCCCTTTGTGTAAGCTTTCGAGCATACATGGTGTGAGGGGGGTGAATTGCCCACAAACCTGTTACCCTTTCTGAGATTGTCCTTTCCCCACATTGGCTGGAGATTTGAATAGTGGAGACGGGAAATCACAGTCCCTACGTCTGGTTTCTGCCCGTCTGCCCCCCGGTACTGAATAGGCACAATATGGTCAACGTGCCACAAACTCCCGTAATTCTCCCACGACATTCCGGGGTTGCCGTGGAAGTCGTCCTTCTCGAGGTGGGCTATGAGATCGGGGAACGAACAACCGAGGTACTCGTGGGTGCGTTTTTTCTGGGACGGAGATTTGCCGTCTCGAAGAGCACTGAGGCATCTCCAGACAGAGCCCCTTATTGCAGAAGCTAGTCGGAAGACAAGATCTTCTTTGTATCTCAGCCGCCGTCGTTTCTGCCTCTCTGCAAAGACAGGGTTGTCTTTCTGGCAGTCAGCACAGCTGGTTCTGACGCGCCCGTGTTCACAAATGCTGCGCCCCCCACAATCCTTGCATTTTGAACGAATGCGTCCGTGTTCACAAATTCCTCCCCCTCCGCACTCTCTACATTCAAACCGACGACGACCGTGCGCACATATTGCATTCCCCCCACACTCTTTGCACTGCGCACGGTGGCATCCGTGCTCGCATATTCCTTTGCCGCCGCACTCTTTGCAGTGGTATCTCTGCCTGCCATGTTGACACATTGCACTTCCCCCACACGCTGCGCACTGCTCACGTCTGCGCCCATGTTCACAGATTGCCCCTCCACCACATTCTCTGCACCGGCTACGCTGCCGACCGTGTTCACAGATTCCTCTGCCTCCGCACTCTCTACACAAATATTCATTCCTTCCATGCGGACAGAGAGACCTCTTTTGCTTCCTCGAATCGGATCCGAGCACTTCAGTTTGTCTCTTCTGTCTATGGCACTCCTTCTCGCACGCTGCTGTTTTCCTTTTCTCGAGCGTTGTCTCGGTGCAAGTCAACATGTGGAAGCCTTCTATGTGGGTGGTGTTGCCCCTACCTCTTTTCTGTCGATCGGCAGGAGACTCATCTCCCACATGTAGAGAAACAAGAGAGTCGGAAACTGCACAACTGATCGATCTGAGACTTTCAAGGGTTCGGCAGCAAGACATAGCACGAGCAATTGAGTGAAATTTTGCTCGAGGAGGCCCCTGAGCAGGAATCAAAAAAGGGTGACTCAAAGACAGCTCACCCTGCACAGGACGAAAAGGAAATGGGTGGCCAGCCTGCTTACTAGAATAAATCCCAGTGGTTGCGCATGTCGGATACCGTAAAACATCAATCTTCCGAGTGGGGGGGGCAGAAATGTAAGGAACTGCAGTTCGAGGATTCGAGCAACACAGTGTAGGCTCCCGACTGCCACTCACAATTGACTGTTTCCTCTTCTGCGCTGAGGAAGGGACAGAAGCTTTGTGGAGAGGGAGACGGCCTGAAACACCACGAGAGAGCGTCGCGGCAATGCCTCTCATCTGACAGTCACAGGGTATATGGGCTCGATCAGGTCAGCAGAGCCATGCACAGGGAAGGTTGTCTGCAACACTCGGCTCGTTCCAATTTTACGCAAGTACTTTCAAAAGCTCTGACTCTCACTTGGTGCGCGTGACAGACGAAGAGAAAAGAACGCCAAAAACTGACAGCTGCGATCATGCGTGGACTGTGTATATGTTAATATTAATAGAAGTCGGTGTGGAAAGAAGTGAAGATGACTCGATCGTGCGTGACAATCGAAACCCCCTATGGAGCGATATATATAGCTGAAGACGTGAAGTTTCGCCTTCATTGTCACACTGTTGCACGGTGAACTGTTGCACTGTGCAATGCACGCGCCTCTTTTCCATGCATGCATGCAGTGTTGCAAGCACTTGCTAGCTGTGTTGCATGTGCATGCATTGCATGCATGCATGTTGCGCGCTCGAGCGATATATATTATTATTCACTTAGCTGCATGCAGCAGTTTCGCTTCGAGTTTCGCTTCGCACTGCGGAGTTCTCTGAGGGAGTCTGCCATGGCCCCAACCTCGGGAGAGAGGGGAGGAGGGAAGATGGGATCGCGGAGGGTCTGTTTGTGGGTGTGCGTGCACAAAAGGAGACAATGGGGGTTGGCGAGAAAAAAGATCATCACAAAGACACGGAGGTATATAGTCCATCATGATAGCACTGCTCAATGTGTCCCTCCCTCTCTCTGCATTCATTCGGGGGCCGCGAACTCCCCCCGGTCTTGGCTAACGAGAAGAGGTGACCGTCGCCCTGAGTGAATGAGCCCTTTGGAGAGGAGACAAGAGGAAGAGGTGCTGACGGAGAGGTCGCACAATCTGACACCCAGCTGCCAAAGGCGAGCCTTGAGAGGCTGTTCAAGAGACAGAGAGGAAAGAAGGTTACTGTTGGGGAGCTGAGGGTACCCCCTCTCTCTACCTGCCTGCCAGTGTGTGTGTGTGTGTGTGTGTGTGTGTGTGTGTGTGTGTGTGTGTGCGTGCGTGTATATGTGTGTGTGCGTATGTGTGAATTCAGATGAAAACAAGGCACTGGATGTCCTCCTTGCATTCTCTCTGTAGCCGCAAAGGTGAGCGCCTCCATTCGTTTCTCTTTCTAGCATCTTGGAAACAAAGGAGAAGATCTTGATGACGCAGAGAAGAATGAGTGCCCTCCCTCGCTCACGGCCCGGCCTCAACCTCCGGAAAGAAGAGAACAAAGGAAAGGAAAAGAGAAAAGCTCGAAAGGAGAAAAAAGGAGAGGGCCCTCAGAGAAGGGATCTGGCGGATCTGTCTCTTGTGTGCATGCATGCACTCCTGGATGCATTTGGAGTCCTTCCAAGAAAAAAAATATCCTACACCCTCACCACGCATCATGCACCCTGTAGCCACTCATGTGAAAGAGGAGGCCGGAAGGAAGAGTCGCACACCAGTGACACCACCATCTTCTTCCGAAGAAATCTTCCCTTTGCCACTGGACGCATGACACCGTCAACAGCGTCTCCGCTTTTGTTTGAGAATGCCCTTTTGGATGTGTGTCGGCCGGAAGGGAGGAATTTTTTTTTAGGGGGGAGCTTCTCCCTCTCGATCTCTCTTTTGGAGGCGGAGAATGATCATGCAGGGAGCGCAGTGATCGTCGGGGATCGCAAATGAATTGACGTACTCACTTGGGAGATGCATGGAGGGCCGGGGGGTTGGGCAGAGAGAGGAGAGGAGAGGAGAGGAGAGGAGAGAGGAGGACCCTGTTGGCCCGCGGCATGACTCTTCATACGAGTCGTTTGAATTCAGGTTTCAAAGCTGAGGATCACTTCAGATCAGATGGAGAGGGGCCTCCTCCTCCTCCTCCTTCTCCTCCATCAGCCTTCTTTTTATCGGGCTACTTATCTCTTCTCTTCTCTTCTCTTTTCTCTTCTCTTCGGTGAGTCGTGTATACTGCTTTGTCTTCCTCTCTTTTCGTCTTAATGTCTCTGTCTCCTTGTTTTTCTGGCCGTTTGTGTCCATCGCTTGTCCCTCTCTCCCTTTCTTCCCAAACACTACGGAGACAAATGCCTGCTTTTTTTCTTGCTTGTAGACAACGATGGCGTGGCCGCAATTGAGCTGGTGACTCTCAGCCCTCCTTTTCTCTCTTTATCCGTTCTTTGTGCCCCCCTTGCGTTTGTAGCTCTTCCAATGCTTTCTGGTGGTGGTGTCGTGATGTGCCGTGCTTTTTTTTGCCATCTCAGGCTATCTTGACAGAGCATAAGAAACTCTTGACAAAAGAGGAAAACAGTTTTGAAGTGAGGCGGACAGTGCATGCCTAGGTGCATGCAAAGGTCAAGTCGTGCGTATAAGCACACGTACAGCTTGGTACATTGGTACAAAGATGCATGGTTCGAGTTTAATAGTCTATACAGTCGGTCAAAAACCTTTTTTCACAAACAAAAGTATTTTAATTTTTAATTCAAACTTTTACTGCAGTAAACTAAAGTGATTAATAATTGACATTGTTTTTCAGTTTTATAAAATACGTGTATACACCAATAAGTGCAGATCGACTTTAGTAGTTTAATTGATAGTTATACTTTTGAGAAATTATATTTATATATATTTACAGTATAATTTACTTAATTTTATAAGGTTAATAACATTTAACAATAGTTAACATTGTTTTACTTAGTGTTTGACTCCAGAATTGACTGCATAAAAAAAAAAAATAAAGAATTTTTAGAGTGAATTTTTTTTTAAAGTTAACTATGCAAGTCGATCCCTACAAAAAAGTTAAGAATTAAATATGTTAGAAATATATGTAAGAAACATGTTAGAAATATTATATAAATTTTATAGAAATACTATAGAAATATGATAGAAATCCAGTCTGAAGATTTCTTAACATTTCTATGGGATTTCTGTAATATTTCTATAAAATTTTTTTAAAATGCTCCACTCTAGCAAAGCCAACTTCATTCATTCATTCATTCAATATTTCTAACATATTTCTATAATATAATATTTCTGTAAAATTTTTATAACATTTCTAACATTTTTCTTACATATTTTTCTAGATATTTCTTATATAGTCGAGGCCCAGCAGTGGACCAGGGAGCATTGGAGTAATACGGAACATTAAACCTAGCTTATTTTTAATTTCTTATAAAACTTGAAGAATCCACCCCGGGCCCTGACCTATAGGCCTTGACACCTTATTCTAGCTAGGCCGGATCTGTATTATGTGGGTGCAACTGGCATTAAAAGCTAGTTCTAAACTTCATGAACCAAATGCATATTAGACTATTCAGTACTTACAAAAAAGAATAGCGAAGTCTTACATATTTTAAATCACTATTCTAAGTCTTGTTCATAACTACAACAAACCCCTAATGCGGTTCCACTTTGAGTAACCACCTTACTGTGAATGATTTCTATGTCTGTCATGATATGTCATTCTAATATGTCATATGATTTCTAATCTCTCTGATGTGTACCTGCCAACACCTGCATGCAAACTAGACTTGCACAATCACTTCCAACCCCCTGTTCCCAACCAGTGCCACCGTATCCTGTTTCTAGTATATATATATATATATATATATATATATGTAATACAATTTTGGTTCCATTTGATCAATCAGAAGGAAGAGACGAAAGACGCATAGGCCAGACGCTAGGAACAAACTTTAAGTCAATGCCCCCCAATTTGATCAATCAATTGCAATCCATTACAAAGATGTCAAAGAAAAGTAGCAACTTTAAAAGCTTGAAAAGACGTCCAGCCTAATTGCTAACAAAATTTGCTGCTGACACGGACCGTCACAACAGCGTGCGGCATGAAGGTTCAGAAGGTCACTCATCTCCACGGCGTGCGCGTTCTGCCTTCTTTTTTTTTTCTTTTTTCTTCTGCTTAACGTCTTCCATGGCCTCCGCGTCACTCCCTTCTTCCTCCTCTTTGGTCTTCTGCTTCTTGCTCTTCTTGGTACTTGCCGAAGATGCCGATGGAGGGGATCCACTCGAAAGAGCAGGATCTTGTGAGGAACTTTCCTTTTTATTGCTGTCCCCTCTTGCTTCCTCTTCCAACTGCGCTTCTCCCTCAGCCTTTCTCTTCTTCTTATCCTTTTTCTTGTCTTTCTTCTTTTTCTCAGACTTCGACTCGCTCTGCTCCTCCGAATCGGCCGTCTCCCTCTCTTCTGCATCCTGAGACTCCTCTACCTCCATGCCTTCCTCCCCTTGCTTTTTCTTGTCCTTCTTCTTCTTCTTGCCCTTCTTCTCTCCAGAGGAAGTCAAAGTATCCTCCCTGTCTGTGCCATCCATTGGGTGGTCCCCTTCCTCTTCCTCCTGCGCCCTGTCCTTCCTGCTCTTCGACGAAGACCGAGCACCAGCAGAAGCAGAGGAGGCAGAGGAGGACGAGGAGATGTTGACGAGACTTGCCACCTTCCGGTTTCTTCCAATCTGACGAATCCCCACCCCCCCCTCATCATCCGACGAGTCACCGGATTCCGAGGAAGAGGAAGAGGAGGAGTTGGTGGCCTGACCAAGAGGGAATGACATGAGAAAAAACGAATAAGAGTGAAGCCCGGAGGAAAAAATGCATGTATCTGGCTCTTTCATCGATTGAAAGTATGATGAGGGAACGTCTGCGTGACGAATTGATGAATTTGAAACTCGATGAGAATAAGACGCTGTGGAGAAAATCTTGAGAGTGCAAGTAAGGGGCAGAGAGAGAGTGGAAGGGAGGGAGGAAAGGAGAGAAAGAGGGGGGGCGGGCAGGGAGAGAGAGGCAGAGAGTGAGATGGGAGAGAGAGAGAGAGAGAGAGAGAGAGAGAGCTTCTGATGCATGGAGTCACTGAAGGAAGAGAGAGTCAGTCAGACTTCTTCAAATCATAATCACGGAAGTAAGATCTCATCCTCTTCCTATCAAATTGAAAATCATCCTGCTGAACTCCCCCGAACGCTCAATCGGGTCGCGCAAGGGCTGTGCAAGTGCTGTGATGAGGCCGTGTGAATGTGTGATGGTGTGTATGCCTTCGCACACACAGAGAGAGCGAACGAGAGCGAGAGACCGGAGAAGCCCAGGGAGAGGGGTATGAGGCGGCACAACTTTGGCGATACGTTGGCAAAAAGACGCACATGGGCCGCAGAAAGGCTGTACATACCATGACTGACAGACTGACCACTTGCACTTTAATTTGCGTCGCCACTTTATTGAACGCGTCGTCCCACCAGTTCTTCCACTGGTCGCTGGCATCCTTTACTTCTCCTCCCAACTGCAAACATTCCGAAGTACAAATTATTTGCACATTAGCATGATTGTTCTCGCCCCACATGCAGGTAAGCCGGGGTGGAGACTCAAACTGTCGCTTTGAAATCATGCGCCTGTCCGCAGTTCTCGTCTCAGGTCCTTACATATCATCAAGCGCCCACCACGCATTGCATCTCCGTTGGATCTCACGTAGAACACAGAAGGCGGGCCTAAGCAACAAATGCATGCACGCAAGCCCTCCTTCTCTTCCTCTTCATGTTGTGATAGGAAAGCGGCGTGCATATGGATACATCGAAGAGATACATGGATTGAAAGAGCCTGACTGACACCTGTGTTATCTTCGCGGCGCTTCACTTGCACGGGTGCCACCTGTCCGTCTCGTTCCTTCCCGAGGCCCTCACCTCTGCAGAAAAACAAAGACCGACAGAAAAAAGGGAAGGGAGGAGACGTGTACACAACCAACCACCATCTGTCGCCCACACAACATGAGAAAAGAGGGATGAGATGCAAGGGAGAAGAGCTGGCATACGGAGCAAGCAATACAGAGCAAACCAGCTGCAAAATTCAACCGACGAGAACAGACGGAATCACAGTGCAAGGTCAAAGGGCAAACTTCAACAGGCCTGCTGAATATGCATGCCAGACTGACTCTTTCCACCCCATCATTTTGAGCATCTTCTCCCCGAATGACGACTTCACCACTTTGTTGGAGGTTCCCGTCCCCTTAAGGAGACGATCGTAGTACTTCTTCGACATCGCTTCTCCCTCAATCACACAAGCAATTCCGTCCGAAACTCAGGTATGAACCGCTGATCGGTCAGTCTTTTGATACGCACAGAAAAACACGAACGTGCGGCAGCTTTAAGAGTGCGGCTCCATCTGCAGCAGAGTCACAGAGGCCAGCAAAGCAAAAACAGCAAACTGCTTGTACAGACAGAGCAGATCGATGACTGCGTCGGACAATTAAGTGAAGAAGACGTGCAGACAGAGTACAAACTCCCCCAAACCGATTCTAAACCGTCATGCGGAAAATCGGTTCTGAAGTCTGAAAGTGCATGTCGTTTTGGCACCGCCTACATCGCCTCGGGGGGCAGCTCAGCTTTGCTGTCAGAGATCAGCCGAGAGGCCCTGAGATCGCACGCACTCGCATATCATCTTTTTTTTTTTTTGTTTTATCCCCCGCAACTCGGTCATTTTTTTGCGCGCAACGCGAGGAAAAAAGTGCCCCTCAAGTAACTCGCACGGAGCTGCATGGCTCTGTAATTATATATTTGTATATTAATATATATACTTCGCACTTATACGATCTTATACGTGCCCCTCAAGTCACTCGCACGGAGTTGTGTAATCATATGACTCGGTCCCGAAAAGCATATTTCGCGCGCGTTGCCGTGACCCCCGGGCCGCCACTCGCCAATTGCATGCAAGACATGCCCAAGCCCCCGCAGACCCCCTAACGCCCCCTATAAATGCCCCCCCGAGGCACTCACCCAACTGGTAGGGTGTATCCCGGGCCGGTGACTCGGTGCCAAATTCACTTTTTTGTCGGAGACCCGGCCGCCATACTCCACGCGGCCCGAGAACCCTGGCCGGACCCCCAAACTCGCGGGGTCAGACTGACTGCATCAACCTCGAAGAGACGATCTCCCATTTAGATCATGCAAGGTCGAGGATTTGATGTCTCAGTGCAAGTTGTTGGAAGTTCCTGTCGCAGTAGGACAGCATTCGATGGCACGGATCTCTGAATCGGTGAAGGGTGTTCTCGTGCATGTGATCTTACGCCTGAAATGATGCCAGGGCTTGTCTCCGAGTTTGATACGAAGTCAAGCAACACATCCGTTCAGTGATCAAGCAGACAAGAAGGGGGGGAGGCCAGAGAAATCGGGCGTTCTTTGCTCAGGCAGTTCGGTTTCACCTCCATGGCGTATAAATTGGTCTTCGACACTTGTCAACTCCCAGACAGGCTTTGTTTTTAAATCACGATCTCTTCCATTTTTTGTCTTCCCATCTTTTTGTGGGTTTGAACTCTTGCTGGCTGGACGCGCAGCCATGATGGCGCAACAGCCGAAAGAAGCAGGCAGAAGCCTGGACTTCGATGCCTCACCGAGTGGACTTCTGGTGACAGATATTGAGGAGGTGCGTTCTTCACTGTGGCTTCCGTTTTTTCTTGTGACTAGAATTTCCCCTGTCTGGTCCACGTGCGTCAAGATTGATACTATCATTGACGTGCTTCCATGTTGTTTTGTTCGCTTTTTTCTTGCAGGGACCCAAACCGCTGCCTCCTTCCTCAGTGCCCACCAAGGGGGGAGGCTCCAGGTATCTGTTCCGAAACGTTTCCGTTCCCAGTAATACGAAGATCCCGGCAAGTCCGGGGGATTCAGGGGATGCGGGAGACGGAGAGGAGGAGACGGAGGGGGATAAACTTCGTGAGATCTTCTCCAAGAGTGGAAGACCAGGGTCGTGGCCCTGCATCCCGCAGGTGCGTGCATGGGGTGGGAGGGGGGGG